>CAJQUN010000951.1:0-136714 GCA_907163345.1 Haberlea rhodopensis
CCGACAATACACTGAGTCTATCGGTGCAGTTTAATTTACATGCACTGATAGATGCAGTGGTGCATGTAATTCATGCATGCACACTAGGTGTTGCTCTTCTGGTTTCTTGTTTCAGATAGACTTAGTGGTGTCGTATTGCTCTGTACCAGAAAGCTTGACCATACAAAGTCTCCAATGCACTAGCCATTCTGTTTGAATAAACTTCAAGATTGTCTGTTGAAGCAATCCATATTATTGAAACTCTCATTAAATCAAAAGTTAAGGTTTAAAAAAATTAATGAGGAAAAGTGCATGTATTTTACATGCACCAATTACATGCACCGACTTACTAAATCTATTGATGCATGAAATTTACATGCACCGATAGACGGTGATGCACTAATATACTATGTTTTTATCTAATTACTAAATAACAATGATCAACACATAAAAATGTGAATTAACTTTTCATTCTATAATTTTTACAATTGATCTTATAACAAAGTGAAGACACAATACATTATTTTAGAAAGTAAATTTTTATTATGGATGAGCATATAATATATGATAAATTATTAAATAATCTCATAACAAAAGTATATTATTTCACAAATGATAATCTATTACACATACGTATCTTAATTTTTAAGTGTTATCTATGATGGTCTTTAAGACTTACCATATGAGACTTAATTATTATATATGTAATTTGAGAACCAATGCAAATGTTGAGTCAAGCTGTGCATGTAAATTACATGCACCGATATGTGTTGTTTGCTTGTTTAAGATTGTTAGTTCTTCAACTTTGATTTAGGAAGATAAGATGGTGCTACCTCAATGACATATTATCAGGAATTTGATATATGCATCTTTATGTTATTATAGATCCTTACACTAATGTAGTGGCATGATGCCTGAACTTTTTAGAAATGAAAACAATATATAAAACAAATGAAAATGGAATTTTAGAGTCTATTTTTGACTTGGTATGTTGTACATAAACAAATGAAAGTGTAAGAAAATAAATCAAAACCTTTGGAATGCGGTGATATATTGTTTTTCTTTTCCAATTGCTATAAAAAAATTTGTTTACCTAAAGAGACCTTTTAATAAATACATAATGAAAACCAAAATTGAAATAACAACTCAGTGTTAATTAAAACCCAAAAATACCATAAAACCAGCAAACAAAATTCAAAACAAATCGTCAGTTTTCTTTGGTTGGAGAAGAAGACATTTGGCAATACGAAAGGAGTCGTCGCTGCCTCCACCACAACACCATCACCCGCTACATACTCATCGCTTAACCACCATTGCTGATTTCCCAGAACATGCGATCATCACCAACTCTCAACGACGAGGAAGAGATACTTCAACTATTGTAAATTGCTTTTTAGAACAAGGGTATTTTATGAATAACAAGGGACTAATTAGATTAGTGTTTCATAAAAAAAGACTTAGTTGAAAGAAGATTTTCAGAAGATGTATTAGTTGAAAAGAAGATTTTTTGGTAGATTTATTGAAAGATGTTTTAAAAAATGATACATATATGTAATTTTCTCATTAATTAATTGATTGATAACGGGTCAATCCAGACAGGCTAACCTATTTCTACCTGTCGCCTCTGGACAGGCTGTAAAATCTTGGCCCGACCCGTCCATTTTGACGGCTACAAGCTACAAGTTTTAATAAAATAACTTTTAGAATTTGAGAATGTCCGATTATTATATATATATGTATATAATTTGTAATAATAATAATATTATTATGGATGAATTAATATATAAAAAAAATTAAAAATTGATATAATAGCACTAAGAAATTTCAGTTTATTGAAAAAAACTAGTCAATTTATTACTAATCAATATTTTTAGTTAAAAAAAAAAAAGTTGAAACCAACCATTAAGGGTGTAGTTGGTTGGGTTTAGGTGGATAGACATTAAGAAACATCAAATCCAATACATATAAGTTGCTAAATTGTTAAACCACAATTACACAATATATACAAAGCCAAGCTGTTCGGATGAATGAGGGGTGCGGACAGATTGGGTGGATAGACAGATAGATGTGCAACAATCCACTTCCATCCAACAAAACTATGAGTTGCTCAAATTTTCAAGTGCAATTTTTTTTCCGAAGTTAAAACACACGAATACGAATGGATGAAAATGGGTAACGTGGGTGAGTTGGCTTGTACGATTGTTTTGTACACCTTAACAACCGGTCTCATTTCTATACATCCGATATTACAAAAATCAACACACATACAAACATATACGTATATACTTATGTATTTTGATCTTTACATCCGATCTATATATTTTCCCATAGAAACCATATAAATCTAACCAAATCTTGAATTGGTTTGATTTGATACTTAATACTAATTGACGATGCAATTTAATTTATTAATTGGTAATATCGATCGCCGCCTTCCAATGCTCATGCTTTTTCCTCGTAGGAAGCTGTTCAAAACTTCAAATCATCAATCCGGCATATACATATAAACAGCCTAATACATATTGCCCATTTCATTTCGCATTTCAACAATTTCTGAAGACAATTAACCCAATTCAACACCCATTTTTCATGTCCAGGGATATCATCTCCCAGTACTTCAAGAAAGGAGCTGACATCGAGATCAGCAGCTTCGTGGCTCTTGGTACGCGGGCACTGTTTTGAGGCCGCATAGTGAGAGTGTTGGTGGAGTACAATACTTTAATTAGGGTGTACGTGTGTGGATTTGGATGGGTATGCATGAAAAAAATCACCCAACCCACTACGTGTGGGTTGTTAAGTTGTCAAACCACAATTGCACAATAAATATACAAAATCGCGCGGTCCGAATAAGAGCGGTTGCGGGTGGGTGCGGATGGTTAGCCGATGGTTAGCCGATCAAATAGAAATCAATTACAAGTAGTGCATTTTTACATGTTCTTAAACTAAGATATTTACTTTTGATGATAATAAAACAGAACTAAAATTAAATAAAATAATAGAGCAATAGAAAACAATAAAAATTTAAAATCATGTAACAAAAATATTATATGAGCATAATTTTCAAATCCTTCGCAATTGAAAATCAAATATAGTTAAAACAATAGATCATCAATCATATCATCGTCATCCTAAAATATATATATATACATCCAAGCCAAACCATGTACTAAAATTGAAACTGAAAATGTTATCTCACAATACGAAACAAAAAATTTAATAAATTAAAGTATCAAATCTTGCACAAGTTGAGATATCAGTAACTTTAAATATTTATTTGTACAAAAGAAACGACAATTCATAAGTCTAAAAATTTTAAAAAAACATTCTTCTTGATATAAGATGAAGTTCCAAAAATAAAAAAAAAATATTTCTTTGTTATTTCAAGATTCATAATGAAAGAACTTAAAATTGTTGTTTCTCAATGAATCAACAAATTTGTTTTTCTCGACGGAATAAATTATATTAAAAAGATAAGTGCAAGTTACAATTTAAAGAACACACAAAAATTAGCAAATTGAAATATTGATGCTTTGAAAATTACAATTTGCAACTTCAACCTCTAAAATATTTAATTTAAAATTAAAGAAATCTCTAAAAATATAAAGATGCGGGTGGGTTGGGTGGGTAGGCGGGTGGAGGTGCAACAATTCACTATCCACCCACAAAATGCGAGTTGCTTAGTTTCTCAACTGCAACACGTTTTTTTGAAACTTAAAACGAGCGGATACGGGTGGGTGAGTGTGGGTTGGGCGGGTGAGAAAAATAACTGAATGACCCTAACACACTTCCCTCTCCCTCAATTTATCCTCCCTACAATAGATTCTTCCATATAATAAATCCACTAAAAGGCCCAGATCCGTAACAGTATGGGTATTATGTACAATGAGTATCTTAGGATGGAAATTTATTGATTTGGGTTGGACCCGAATCGGATCCTTTAAGATTATGAAGGACTTATATCCACCCCCAACTTATTTAAACCTAGGATCGCCATCGAGTTTCTTAGATAATTATATCTAAAATATGAACGAGATAAATATGTTCTGGGGTTGTGAAGTTTCAAAATTGGGCATAAATACTAAAGTAGCATCAATAATATTATGGAGTAGTTTCATCGAAATATTGCCATAAGGGTATACATAAAAGAGAAATAAAAGAGAAATGTAAGAAAGTCGCTTAGTTGTTTTGATCATGTATGTCGTACTGCTCAACAATGCACCGGTGCATCGAGTGAGATCCATAGATTTCGGTCACTACTTCACGATAGCGATGAGACGACCGAAGAAGACATGACTCAAAGTTATACACAAAGACTTGGAGTTCAGTTGGATTAAAGAGGATATTTTAACAGAAAGAAACTCTTGGAGAAGACTGACGCATGTATCCGACCCGACTTGATTCCCTTTTATTGTTCATATAGTCCACCTCAATTCATTGAGATTAAAGACTTAGTTGTTGTTGTATTGCCTTGAGTATACGATAAAAATACCAGCTTCATTAAATTCAAATACGATTACACCAATGAGCCATGCATGATTTTGGTTTTATTGTACGAACTACGAAGAACATAAATATACATGATTGAAGCCTCACACCAGATAGTATTTGGGCAGTTACATACTCCCAAATAATTATTCAACACATATTCTGAAATCACAAGCAAATAAGACACCGTCAACTTGGAAGGAGACGGTTGAACTGCCTTCATGTCCCTGCATTGGTTCGCTGTTTAGCTTTAATCCTATGTTGAGCAGCAAGCAGGTACCATAGGGCATAAATCTCTGCAAGGGTCTAGCTTGAGACGGAGATATATATTCTTCCAGCCAAAGAAAGTGTATGGTGACGCCATTTTGCTCTCACCGTCGGCGATCCCATCAACTGCAAGATGAAGGTGTTTAAATAATATCAGTTCCTAATGGCCCTTTTGCAAGTTGTAAATATATGAAGAATCAAGATCTAAACACGTTCATATTCATTTTATTTTATAGTAGATTTAAGACGTGGTTATATATTGTGAAATATTAGTTTTAAGTATTGAATTTCGAAATCTTATATTACCTTCTGGTTTTGTGACAGTAGTGATCTTCATGTCCCTAGCAGATGCCATCATTGAGAAAACATAGAATATTAGCAGAATCGATAGCATAAGACGAAGAAGAGCCTTGTTTGAAGACATTTTACTAAAGAAAGAAAATATATTTTTTGTAGGTAGAGTTCTTGATGAATGAAAGGTCTTTTTATGGAGAGAAGAAGAAACTGAAACTAGGTGGGAGTGAAGTAGGCAGATTGAAATTTTGACATTGATATGATTTGTCATGATATGCTATTGATTTTGCTACCAACCGACAAAGGCATTATTTTTTTAATTTTTTTTTTCAATCAATTGAATTTTAGGACCATGTAGGGAGTTGATGGTGATGTTTAATTGTGACAACGTTGGAAATTTATTTTGTTCTTATCTTAACAAAATGTTGTTTTAAAAAGAGGAAAAAAAAAATCAAAATTGGTGTTTTCCCCATTGTAATTGGCAACCACATATAAGTATCATGTCGAACAATATCTAGCCCTTTCAAGTTTTGTGACACCTCGAAGCTACGGACCCGAATCACGATCCATAAAAAAACTTTAAGGGAGAGAAAATGTGATCATATACCAGAACAAAACAGATCTGGGTCAGGGGTTGTTCAAACTTTCAGAAGGCCTTAAACAAATTATAAAAATGAGGTTTTACCGAGCATGTATTTTCTCATAAGCTAATATTGAGACACTCAACAAATACATATACAAGACCTTGAAAGACAATACAAAATGAGAATTGTACTAACTTCGCAATATCATTTTCATTTACAGGGCTCTATTCTATGCCAAATAATTTATTTTCATAATACAATCTTGGCCGCTGCAAATTTTTGTGATCTAAATGACAAAAGAGTGAATTTAACTTAAAAAATATCTTCACACTAGTCAAAACATACAAATAATGAAGCAAAGACACGTAACCAAAGCTAAAAATTTTGACGAATATTAAGCTAAAATATTAGAATTTAACTTAAAAAATATCTTCCTAATAGGAATTTGAATTTTTTATTTTTGTAGTATGCTTAATATATATATATATATATACTAAAATAACAAATATTGTTGTAAAAAAGAGCTTAAGACAAAAGCTTTAGTGTCCTATATATATGAGCAGCCATGATATGGGCTGTTAGTAAGGAGAAGGCCTCGTGTTAGAGCACCGTGGAGTGGGCTAAAGGGGGAAAGATAGACAGACAGTTAGTTAGGGAGAAGAAAGACCGGAAGCACTTGCACTAGCTCGAATCCAGATTACATGGAGTGCTTCACTTCCTCTCTCCCCAAAGTCCACCAAGATGTGGTCATCATAAATGATTCATGTGACAGCGGTGGAGGCATCATATCAGCAAAGCTCGGCAAAGATTACAAATTTGGGAAAAATCACTTGTGCCATTAGCGATCGATGATAACATAAACAGGAGAAGAAATGTTGCCGACAAGATTACAAATTTGGGAAAAATCAAAACCCAAAAATATTCTTTTTTATTTAATTATAAATAAATTGTAATAAATCGTGGGGTTAACGAAAACGATTAGGAAATATGGTTTGAGACATATACATGGATTCCACTGGCCCAAAAACATTTGGTAGTTGGATGGGACAGTAGCCTCACACTGGCTTGAACTCAATCATGTTCATTGATCCATAACACTTTAGCAATGATGTATTATGGAATATTATTAAAATATTTAAAAAAAAAACACTTTACTTGAAAAAAATGAGTATTTAATATGGGCCAACAATAATTAAATCAGGGAGACTTATGGGCCGGTACCAAGTGCAAAACATTAATTTGACAAGATACACAAAAAAACATCAATTCACTTATGTCCATTTTCTGATGAAAGGACAATAATAGCCCAAAATGGAAGGGTTGAACGCAAGCATCATCATTTATTACAAATCGCTAGATCTTTATTGTATCATGCTTGTCTTCCTTTATATTTTTGGTCAGAATGTGTCTCTACTGCTGCACGCATTATAAATAGAATACCTTCTCACATCTTAAATAACAAATCTCCTTTTGAACTTTTATATGGTAAGCCTCCTTGATATTCGCATTTACGAACTCTAGGATACTTATGTTATGCTTCAACGTTATCCAACCATAGAACAAAGTTTGATGCTCGAGGACAAAAATGCATCTTTATTGGATTCCCTTTAGGCTACAAAGGTTATAAATTGTATAATTAGAAACTAAACAAGTCCTCATCTCTCGGAATCTCCAATTTTATGAACATATATTTCCATTCAAGGATACATCAAATGACTCAACTGACTCTCTATTCCCCCCTCCGAACAATGTTCATGACTATTGTGTCTTCCTACTACTTCGGTTCAAAATAATCATACCTCAGACTTAGAATCTTCACCAATCATAGAAAACTCTCCTCCAGAATGTTCTGCTCCATTCAACACTATTCCAATACTCAGTCCTACTACAGCTGAATCTGATAATCACACTCATCACACCGAGAAAACACTACCAGAAATAAGCAGAAAGTCCACTAGACATAGGAGTATTCTTGCCTATCTCACTCAATATGATTACATCGTTCCTCAATCACTAGCACATCCTTCAACCAGCCTTGTCCTCTCTGGTATACCTTACTCGATTGCTACATATCTTTCTGCAAACAATCTTTCTCATTCCTATCGAGCTCTGACAGCATCTATATCCAAAACAGTTGAACCAAAGATTATAAGCAAGCTATTACAGACCCAAAATGGCAAGATGCCATGAAAAATGAATTAAAGGCCCTGGAACACACTACACTTGGGTTCTAACTGATTGCCACCCAACAAGCATTGTATTGGTTGTAAATGGGTGTACAAAATCAAATTTAGATCAGATGGTATTATAGAAAGATATAAAGCAAGGTTAATTGCTAAAGGTTATACACAAGAAGAGTGAATTGATTATTTTGATACTTTTTCCTCAGTTGCAAAACTCACCAAATTTTATTAGCCATTGATGTTGCTGAGAATTGGTTTATTCATCATTGTCATGTAAATTATGCTTTTTTACATGGTGACCTTGATGCAGAGGTCTATATGACTCCTCCACCCGGCTATTGTCAATCCAACGACACTAGAGTTTGTAAACTACTAAAGAGTCTTTATGGTTTGAAACAAGCATCTAAACAATGGTTCCACAAACTTACTTAATGTCTTATAACCTACGGCTTTACTCAATCCAAAGCTGATTGTTCACTCTTTATGTCATCTCAATCTCACTTAATTGCTATGTCGATTATATAATCCTAGCAGGAAACAACCTAGTCGAAATAGAAATAATTAAACAGCATCTTGATACTACATTCACCATTAAGAATCTTGGCAACCTCAAATACATCTTAGGACTCGAAATAGCTCGCTCAAAAGAAGGTATTGTTCTATGCCAAAGAAAATATGCTCTGGATATTATAAATGGTACAGGTTATCTCGGTTGTAAGCCATTCTCAACGCCTATGGATTCCACTAGCAAGTTAACTACCACAAAAGGTACATTACTTGAAGATCGAACATCTTACAGACGATTAGTTGGTCGTCTATTATATTTAACTATCACCATATCAGACTTAGCTTACATCATACAATCATTAACCCAATACATGTCAAAACCAACCCACATTCATTTAGCCGCAGCTCACAGAATACTCAGATTTCTCAAAAGTACTCCAGGAGAAGGTTTATTTCTATCTCAATCTTCTTCTCTACAACTTAAAGCATTTGTGATAGTGATTGGGCAAGGTGTATAGACACTAGAAGAAGTGTTACTGGTTTTGTCATATTTCTCAGCGACTCTCTCATTTCATGGAAATCAAAGAAGCAATCAACTGTTAGCCGTTCATCTGCCGAGGTCGAGTATCGAGCACTAGCCACAACAACATGCGAGATTCAATGGCTCTTATACCTACTGTAGGATTTCAAGATACTCCACAACTCTCCAGTTCCAATATACACAGATAGCAAAGTTGCATTCTGCAATGCTTCCAACCCAGTATTTCACGAACAAACAAAACACATCCAAATTGTCTGTCACATCGTTAGGAGAAAGTTTAACAAGGACTTATTGAAGTTACACATATTCCAGCAATCGAACAAATTGTGGATATCTTGACTAAACCACTAAATGTTCAATTTTTGAACTATTTACCTCCGAGATGTATATGAAAAGCATCCATGTTCATCTTGCGTGGGGCTCTGAAGATCAAGTAATTGACCAACATAAACTAACGGCCAATACAACCAATTAGCCAACTGATACAACTAGCCGTTATGTACATTTCAAATTAATTAGTTATTTCTTGTTTGCACTGACCCGATTTAGTCCTTCTAGTTTTCTAATTTGTCCCAAATCAGTCCTAACCGTTAAATGCACCGTTAAAACTAACGAAAATGACTGAATCGGGTCACTTAAAACATCAGGGACTGAATCAGGAATTGATGCAAATATTATGGACTGATTCGGGTCATTTAAAAAGATTGAGTGACTTAATTATTTAATTATTAAAGTAATTAATATGGAAACTTTATTTATAATTTTTGCAATTTTTTATAAAATTATTATATTTAAATAATGATATAATATATTAAATTTTTCATAAAACCATTTTTTCACTCAAACAAACAAAAGAAAAATCAATATCATATTAATATACAAATATATTTCGATGGCTAGTTTACTTATTAAATAAGATATATTTTTGATTTCATTAAATTATGTCTATCAGATATGTCATCAATTTATAAAAAATTATTTTATTTTTGATAAGTTAGATAAATTTCGTGATAAATTAAATAATTTTTGTTATAAATTAATGATATTTTTTATAATTATTTAAATTACGATATAATATATTAAATTCTACATTTTTCACATGATTTAAATAATTATAAAAAATGTTATCAATTTATAAAAAAATTATTTAATTTATCAAAAAGAAAATAAGTTTTTAATAAATTGATGACACATCTGATATACATAATTTAATGAAATCAAAAATATATATTGTTTAATAAGTAAAATATTCATCGAAATATATTTTGTATATCAATATGCTATTGATTTTCTTTTGTTTTGTTTGAGTAAAAATGATTTTATGTAGAATTTAATATATTATATCATTATTTAAATATAATAATTTTACAAAAAATTGCCAAAAATATAAATAAAATATCCATATTAATTACTTTAATAATTTAAATAACTAAGTCACCCAATCTTTTTAAATGACCCGAATCAGTCCCTAATGTTTGCATCAATTCCCGATTCAGTCCCTGATGTTTTAAGTGACCCGATTCAGTCCTTTCCGTTAGTTTTAACGGTGCATTTAACGGTTAGGACTGATTTGGGACAAATTAGAAAACTAGAAGGACTAAATCGGGTCAGTGCAAACAAGAGGGACTAAATCGAGAATGTGTGCAAACAAGAGGGACCATTTCATGTATTACCCCTAAAAAAACATTTAATTTCTAAATTTTTTTCTTCCCTATGTTTTTTACTATCGTGTCTTCAAGTCCTCGTCGATCTGTCCTCTTGTGCTTAACAAATCTTGGAACCCTATGATATGGAAAAATCTGAAATTTCGAAACCCATTACCACTACTTTGACCGGCTTCAACTATAATCTTTGGATTCAAAGCATCTTACAATGAGAGAAAATGCGTATAGGCACCATTTTTAAAACATCGTTCAATTAAATCTCCCAAAAGATTTTTCTCTCTAACTAAATCCATGTTCTAGAAAACCTCTTTCAAATAAGTTTATTTTACCAAATTCTAATCTAATTAGTCTATTTTCATTACTAAAATACCCATGCATGTATTTTAGCTTTCGTAATGGCTAATTTATGGTTTTTTTTCCTTCATCATCATTATCATTAGAATCCTCGAACAGATAATATAGCTTTTAGGGTCACATGTTAATGAATGTTAAATAAATCTTCCGTTGTTTACGTTATAATTATCATTGTGTGATCATTAATCACATACTTATGATTGAGCCCTCACACTTTCCATCCCATCTGAAATCACATATCATCAACTCTCATCGCCCATAAATCGACAGTTCAACATACTCATTGCTAACACAATAACAGTATAACAATAATCATTGTTAACACAATAGTACATAATACTGATCGCCCTTCGGCGGCACATAATACTCATCGCCCTACAACGGTACAAACAATACCTCTCGCTTCGATATGACAGTGGCATGGTCATCGCTTCGACATATCAGCGGCAAACATTCTATTTCCACATGTCATAATCACAAGACAAATATCAATGCATGTTTATAAATTAACATATACATGCATGATCATATTTACCACACTATCATACCATGATCTCGCCAATAGATACCATCGATATATCGGTAGCGATTATGTCTCGTTATTGCATCAACACTGCAATGATAACGAAAGAACATTCATTCACTCTATCCATCATCATTTTCACCTGTGCATTTGATCATCACAATATGTTATAAATCAAAAAATACAATTCAAATCCACATATATTCATCGCTTGCTCTCTAGCGGTGGTACATATAATACATCGCACACATCCTCAGCGGTGGGCCAAAAACACATCGCTCGCATCACCAACGACGACCCAATAACACATCGCTCCCATCACCAGCGGCGAACAGATAAAACATCGATTGCTTGTCAGCGGCGACCCTGACAATTATAATGTCGCACGCTCTCTCCAGCGTCGGCCCTGTCACATCTCTCACTCGTCAGTGGCGATCCCCACATTTCACACACGTTAGTGGCGGCCCTAGCACATCGCTCATTCGTCAGTGGCATCCTGTCACGGTAACTCAATACCAAATCACCCTCCATAAGAATTGTCATTCTCCAATAGCAACATTGATGATAATTCTACACTGAAAGCCTCATTACCATAATCACTGTTAAAATACTCGTGATGGCATACGTACATCATCAATACATAATACAGTCACATGGATAAGATTTGAACTAGCATTAGTACATCGTCACATACATGTGTCATCACATTCATGGCATACAGATACCTAATCATCACATCGTCTATTTATTCTGTCCCCATTTATTGTATCTCGTTTCTCATTTTCTGATTCTCCTACAAAACTATATTCATCAGCACTGTACATACATATACACAACATGTGCACAAAACTCAACTCAATAAAATGAATTTATTCATTTATTAGCAACAATGTTCAAATACCATCGACAATAACTACCATCAGCGTGGCATGTCATTCTTCATGCATCTTACAATACATTTTCATTTTTTATTTTCACAATAATCAATTCAGTGATATATCATAATAGAGTTATCAGACTCACTAGCTTTTCAACAATACCGTCATCAATAGATATGTTCAACGACATCAGCCGTTATTCTTCATTACCATGTTCATCATTATCTATAATCAATTCTGCAACCACAACTTCGTATCATAAAATGCACATAAATATATACACGCCATGTCATACTGACAGAAAACCTTAATCTCTATGCTCACAAACAACCATTAAATAAATAAATGTGTATCTTCATGTATAAATCACATTACAAATACCAATACTGGTACATCACTCCTAATAGCATCTTCATTCACTAGTTTGAGTTCACTTTCAGAACCAATGTCGTACCTCTTTTACCTGTTTCACAGAAACAGCCCCCAGACAGAGTGAGCATACATTCTCACAAAAATCATACTCATAATAATGCATAAAGATCATAATGTTACAATTTAAGATTATTGAAATCTATAAAAATGTACTCCCTTCCGAATCCATATAGCTTTCGCGAACTGTTGTTGTTTCAGTCTCACACTTTCATAAAATAAAGTCTAGTACTGTTATTAAAAACATGATACTCATCAGTACGCTAAATTCAATACGCACAAATCTATTATTTATGCATAAACATAAACAATTCATAGGGCATACGATCATGCCTATCAGTCTATCTCGTTCTCAACAATACCTCACATTGATCATGCACAATGCATCAATAATCAACTTGTATGCTCGGATCAGGTACAACAACGTATCCACTATACAAGGCATATAGAGATATGTATGCCACAAAAACAAGGTTATACCCCTCACAACCCAACCAAAAACATATACAGTATATGCAAATGATGAGCTGGGGGAGAAGGACTAGAGTGGCCAGCCGACCTTGAATCCATACTTCCACTTCCAAACTATGTAGAAACACCTTGTAGAATCAACTTTTATCTACAACAACTGAAAATCAACATTTGCATTTGGGTGAGTTGCATTATCAATGAGCATATTCAAATAACATAGTAATTAACATCACATAAGCATATAATTCATATCCACATAAGCACATGAATATACTCACACGATTCATCATAATCTTTAATCTCTTATGAATGCACATGTCATAACATCAAAATAATAAGGTAAATAACATCATATAGATCGTATAACATCACGTCTCAACATGTACATTTCAGAACTCAATTTAGTTCTTGCACATCATATTGCATTCACCGCAATCATTCACCAATTCAAGATACTTATATAACACAAATCACATACTCATATAAAGTTAAATGCCAAGTTATAAGGATATACGCACAAGTTGTTGCTCATATCTCGATGATTTTGCCTAATTGATCTCGTCTGTACCTTTACCGAGATTTTGACCTATAAGCATATTACAATATACGATCAAGTTTAATACCATATGTCTAATCTTAATAACAATATATATATATGTTATGCATGAAATGTCCATACTAGAGCACTTAAACTGGTTGTGCAATAGTAATTCCAATATCCAAATAGTTCTTACCTTTAACGAAGGAAACTAAGGTTTAGTGAATTGTGGACACTTTTTAATTCTGTTACAGCACATATATCTATTACTCAAGATATGTTTATTATTTTCATAATCTAGTATTGAACCATAAGTCATGAAATGGTTCAGATTGAGAAATACAAAAGATAGTCCCACGAATAGGGCATACTTTCATTGTAAAACAATCCAACACAATTAATCACAAATCCAGTACTGTTTATTGCTTAACCAATTTGATATAAATATTCCACCCTTATCAAAGTCAAAGAAATAAAAAAGAGAAACTCACCTTATTAAGTAGCTATCGGTACAAGAGATTTTTGATTTGCTACAGGTTAAAAATTAATCGTTTTTCTTGGCTTAAATCTTGAAGGAATAATGAGAAATAGCATTTCCTAATTTTCTCTACATGCTTGCTCTGTTGTTTGGAGAGATGATATATCTTGCTTTAAGTGATAGACATGCACCAAATTTTTATATCTATCCTACTGAGTTTGCTAATAATTAAGGCGGTTAAGATCAACCCCATATTTGGCTGTATATTTTCTTGCATTTTCACTAATTATTTAATTGAGAAACCCAACTTTGATAATATGTATATTTTTCGATAGTATTCATATTCCATTTCAATCAACTATTCATATTCCATTTCAATCAACTAAGGAAACCTAAATCTTTTTGTTAGGATCGGTCCGGAGTGTTTAGAGGGGGGGGTGAATGAACACTCCTTACAAAATTTATCCCTTGTGATTTCTTTCTGATTAGTGAAAGAAATCTGTTACTTAATCAATTCTTTAAACAGAACAGACCACGAATAAGTAAGTGCGGAAACGGTCTGCTCTTGTATAAGTAAGAACAGCTCGATGGCTAAGTGCAGAATGATAAGACACAGGATATGTTTCTGGAAGTTCGAAGGTGGTGTAATCCTTCTACGTCTCCCCTTCTTCCAATTAAGGAAGGTTTATACTAGAAGACTTTGATTTATACAATCCTGTTGTACAAACCCGATTCAGGCTGGATTTACCTCACTACCAGTCTGAAACTCCTAGTCACTCAACCTGCTCAGACACACTCTGTCTGACAGTTACAATATGTTGCTCACTTCTATTTTTCACTACACAATGCGCACAGTGATCCTACAGTGATCAAATGTTACAAAGTAATTGCGCTTAAATGAATAACTTCAGCTCGAAAGCTTCTGTACTTTGTGAGCGTGTGCTGTTTAGCTTTCTTGTATATTTTTCAATTGATCAGCGTGAGTTGTAGAGTCGAGAGTCCTTTGCATCTGTTTGTTGCATCCTTTTATAGTTGAAGGTGGCAACGGCATTGTTTCCCTTAATGTGCAGCTATGACTCTTTTTAGACTCTGAGAAAGCTACAGTCTTCTTCTTCAGGATACTTGCCGTTCTGGTATATGCTTTCGGCGACTGTCAGGTAAGCTCTTCTTTGTCTTCTTACCTATTATGGCAATCTTCAGTCTTTGGTTCTTTGTAGCATTAATTGCAGCATTAAATGCTGCAATAAATACCCGTTGATGATTCAGACTGAGAAGCCATCCTTTATGTATCCTTGACTGCTCTGATCTGATGAAGGTTGAGATCGATCTGAAGCATCGATCTTGTCATTCTGGAATCCATCGATCCGGTCTGATATGCACTATTCTTTATCAGTTTGCTCTGATATGTCCGATCGATCTGGTATGCCTAGTTTCCATCGATCCGGTCTGAAATGCTTTGCTATCTTGCTCTACTGAGACCGATTGATCTGGTCAATCTGATTTCAATCGATCCGGTCTGAACTGTTTTGTCATCTTTAAAATCTCATCGATAAGGTCCGGAACTAACAAATTCCCCCTTTTTGATGATGACAAAACCTAGCTTCTAAGTCTTTTTAACCAGTCTTGATAAGAGCTCTGAAGCGAATGCTTTTGGATCGATTACTTCTTTGTTCAAAATAAATGAACATCAATGAGTTTGATCGATTCAATCTTTTATTATTAAGCCTTTATTAAAGTTCAAAATAAATGAACAAGGACTTAATCAAAAGAGGATTTTATTGATCATCAAGAAATCCTAAATACAGACAGTCTGACAAGTTAAATGACTAAGACTGCTATCTTCTTGAGCTTGGAGGCGGCTTGAAGTCTGTCTTCTTTTCCCCCTTTTTGTCAGCAGCAAGCTCTTGAAGGAATTCAACAACTTGGGCTAGCTGCGCGCTGATAGCGTCAAGACGAACGTCTTGAGCACGGAGGGAGTTAGAAACAGATGCTCTGACTTCAGTGGCTAACTCGACCTGCTCTTTCCTCAGACTGTTCTTGTAGGAGGCTTGTTGAGAAAACAGATCGTTGATGCCGCGCTGGAGGCTTCCGATACTGGCAGTCATTTTCTCTTTGAAAGAATTAAAGTCCAAAGTTGTGACTCTTTGACTTTGATGAACCTCGAGAATTCGTTGAGTTAATGACAGACAGTTATCAGAAAAGTGCTGGATAGTCCGTGCCAGGGATGGAGGTGCATCAGATAGCTGGCTGGGAGAGTGATCTGATGATGACATAGCAGGAGCATCTGCTTCAGCGATCGGCACGATGGAAGAAATGGCAGCTTGATGAATTTCGGATCGGATCAGAGTGACCAGATCCGAGGAAAAACTATGAATGAATGCCAAATCTTCATCTGATGGTCCCGGAGGAGAGTGGGGACTGGAAGGTTCCTCATCTTGGAGAGCTGCAACCACTGTAGATACCACCAAATCCGGATCGAGAAGGTCTGGTACTTCAGTTGTTGCACATGCTTCAGCTGGACTGTTTTGAGCAAGGGAGGCTGATGACTTCAATGGAATAGATGTTGTCGGAGAATCCAACAGAACATTCATTGATTCATCATCTGTTGCAGACGGAGCATTAGGCAATGGCTGCTCCGCTGTCTGTTCTGGTACGAGTTCTGCAGGCTGATCTTCTGTCTGTTTTGCTTCAGCAGAAGGGATAACCTCGATAAAAGGTTCTGCCAGAGTCTTGCTGACAGAAGGATGATCCGGGCTTGTGGCTGGAGTGGAGATACCTAGCTTCTGTCGTTGAAAGCGGACAGCTAGGGATAGAGCATGAATATCCATCTCAAGTTGAGCAATCACAGCCCCATCATCTCTGGCAGTAGGAGCAAGCGGATCGAAGTTCTTCTTTTTGGCAGTGAGAAGCAGATTGGCCAGTCTGAATCTGTGTTTTGCCGTGAATAACTCTCTGCGCTGCACCGCAAGTCGAACATCATCAGTTTCAGTGCCTCTCAGAACCTCGTCTTCCATCTTCTTCAGTCTGTGCAACTTTCCGTAGAACAGATCAATGTGGTTGACAGTCCGGTACTGGACATATTCATCAAAGACCACAAGGAGTTCAGCTAGCTTCTCATCAACATCCTCCATAGCGATGTCGATGGCAGTCTGTGCAGCAGATTTGGGTTTAGAAGAGATGGGTTCTGTGAGAATGGCTTTTCCCTTGCCGGTGGAGGAAGGGGACTTAATCCCTGATTGGGTATAGTCATCCAACTCAGTGATAACTATCCCTTTGACCACGGGATTGGCAGAGGGAATTCTAAGGGTGACTTTGGGTGCAGGGGTTGAGGCTTGTGAAGGCTGAGCGGGGGGTTGAGGTGCAGGGGTTGCTTTAGTGGGTGGCAGTATGGGTGGAGGTAGATGTCTGGTTGGTTTGGTAATCTGGGTTCGGGGTTTTTTGGGAAGTGGCTTGGTTGGGGATGAGTGAGCATACTGAGTTTCTTCTGAGTCAGTCTGAATGGTCAGCTTCCGCTTGACCCGAGGTTTGCGCACATCAGCTTGTTCCTCGTCCTTCTCAATCTTGACTGAGACCAGAGTTGTAGGAGTAGGCGGAACACTCTTGGACTTCAGCAGTGCAAGCCCTTTGGAGTTAAGGACCTTAAAAGGGCGGAGAGCAGACGGCTTGCTCAGCTCGAGGCCTAAGGACTCCAAGAGCTTGCTGAGAGGAACAGCAAAGCATACGGCGTGCTTGGATGCAATCACCGTTTCCAGCAGTACTCCAAACAGAATCATGGACCAGTTTATCTTCTGTCCAGATACAATAGCTGCCATAGCCCTGAACTTCTCGGCGGTTACAGCATCGGAGCTTCCTGCTTTACCCAAAAGTGGCTTGGCTACCACTTCGCACAGCACCTGGAAATGGAAGAGCATTTCCTTCTTCTTAAATGAGGGTTGCAATCGGTGGCCAGAAATAGAAATCTTCCCCTGAAGATCTAAGAGAGATGCTGGAGGAGTCTGTCCGAACTCTGTCAGGCCGGAACTGGGGAGGCCAAAGGTCTTGGCCATTGTTGTTGGCGAGATCTCGAAAGATTTGCCCTGGACAGTTGTAGAGATGGATGACTTCCGGGAGACGGCGTTGGCGAACAGCTCGCGGATTTCTGGTTCATAAACAACGGATCCGCACTCCAAAAAATTCCGTAAACCAGATGATTCCAGGGCTCTAAAAATGGACACCATCGCAGCATCTTCTTCCCTGTAGATATCATCAAACTCAACGGAGAGTGAGTTATGAGTAATGGTAGCCATATGAAAGAAGTTTAAAGAAGGTGCGAAGAGGAAGAGAGTAGGAGAGTAAGAAGGTAGAAAGCGGTAAACTGTAAAAAGTGAAAAAGTATGAAATGTTCAGCCCGCTAAATAGGAGAGAGAAGACACGTGTCTTTATCTCCAAGACTGAGAAATAAATTATTCAAAATAAACGGTCAGGATGAAGAAAGATAAGGCGGTTAAAGTACAACTAGTTAAAAGGTTAATCAGTCCGGGCTGTTTTGTTTTTAAAAACAAATAATTGTCCAAACAGATCATAGGATAAAATCAGACTGACAAGGATCGGTCTGAAAGTTCGGACCGGTCTGTGTCTTTCTGAACATTGTATTATCGATCTGTAGTGACAAAAATCTTTAAGAGCGAATAGAATAAAAACATCTAAACTAATTAAGATAAATCAATTAAACCAAGAATTTGACGGAAATAATTAAACTTAGCCTCAGGAAGTGGTTTGGTGAAGATGTCTGCTGCTTGCTGCTCTGTTGATATGTGTTCGATCCGAATTTCCTTTTTGCCAACATGATCTCGAATAAAATGATGTCGAATATCAATGTGCTTTGTTCGAGAGTGCAAAACTGGATTATACGTTATAGCGATTGCACTTGTGTTGTCGCAAAATATCGGAGAGTCAACAGCTTGAATGCCGTAGTCTTTGAGCTGGTGTTGAATCCAGAGCATTTGAGCGCAACAGCTTCCAGCGGCTAGGTATTCTGCCTCAGCTGTGGATGTGGCAATAGATGTCTGCTTCTTACTGAACCAAGAGATCAATCTTTCACCTAGAAATTGACATGTTCCACTGGTGCTTTTACGATCGATCTTACACCCAGCGTAGTCTGCGTCTGAATATCCGATTAAGCTGAAGTTTGAATCTTTGGAGTACCAAAGACCAACGTTCTGAGATCCTTTTAAGTATTTCAGAATACGCTTGGCAGCAATGAAATGTGATTGCTTTGGTTCTGTCTGAAATCTGGCGCACATACAGACTGAAAACATAATATCGGGCCGGCTCGCTGTAAGATACAATAGCGATCCGATGAGTCCTCTATACATGGTTACTTCAACTGCCGTTCCCCCCTTCGTCCTTGTCTAACTTGATTGTTGGACTCATTGGAGTTGATGCAGTTGAGCATGTTTCCATTCCAAATCTCTTGAGGAGCTCTTTGGTATACTTGGTCTGATTGATGAAAATGCCATTGTTGAGCTGTTTTACTTGAAGACCCAGAAAGAATGACAATTCTCCCATCATGCTCATCTCGAACTGTCCCTGCATTAACTTAGAAAATTTCTCGCACAATTTGGGGTTAGTTGACCCAAAGATTATGTCATCAACATAAATCTGAACTAATAGGGTATGTTCCCCCTTAATGAATTTAAAGAGAGTTTTATCTACTGAACCGATCTGGAAATCATGGTTCAGCAGAAATTGAGATAAAGTGTCATACCAGGCTCTTGGAGCTTGTTTCAGACCATACACTGCTTTATTCAGTAGGTATACATGATTAGGATACGAATGGTTCTGAAATCCAGGTGGTTGCTCAATGTAGACTTCTTCCTGAAGCTTTCCATTAAGAAAGGCGCTCTTGACGTCCATCTGATATACTTTGAAGTCTTTAAAGGCAGCATATGCAAGAAAGATTCGGATTGCTTCAAGTCTGGCGACTGGTGCAAATGATTCATCGAAGTCGATTCCTTCTTCTTGTCTGAATCCCTGTGCCACCAGTCTGGCTTTGTTTCTAACCACAGTTCCATCGGCGTCTAGCTTATTTCTGAAAACCCATCTGGTTCCAATAACAGGCAGATCGCTTGGTCTGGGAGTTAGACTCCAAACTTGATTTTGTTCGAATTGATTAAGCTCTTCTTGCATTGCTTTAATCCAGTTGAAGTCAGTCAGAGCTTCATCGATCTTCTTGGGTTCCAGAGTTGAGATGAAAGCAGCATGAGTGAACTCATCCATCATCTGTCCTCTGGTTCTAATCGGTGCAGAAGGACGACCAATCACTAGATTAGGTGGATGCTTCTTAGTCCATCGATAGCTTGACTCTGGATTGTCTGGTTCGGTCGGAATAATAGTAGCAGCATGATCTGCATCTACTTTAATATTTGAGACAGGAGCATCTGGATCAGCTCGATCTGAAGAAGCTTCAATGGCCTGATCCGGTCTGTCTGGCACTTCTGGTTCTGGTGGATTGTCTCTTGACCTGTTAGCTACAATCTCATCATCACTGTTAGCTTCGAGATGGATATTTTCCATCTGATTTTGAATTGAATCTTTGTTGCCCTCAACACATGATGATTCATCAAAAACTATATGAACAGATTCTTCTACAGTTAAAGCTCGATTATTAAACACTCGATAAGCTTTGCTAATTGATGAATCCTAAGAATATACCATTATCTGACTTAGCTTCAAATGCTGTAAGATGACTCTTACCATTGTTGTGAACGAAGCATTTACAGCCGAATACATGAAAGTGAGAAACAGATGGTCTGTTACCAGTCCATATTTCATATGGAGTGAGATTCAGCTTCTTGTTAATCATAGATCGGTTTTGAGTGTAGCAAGCAGTATTTACAGCTTCTGCCCAGAACTTTTGAGAGATTCCAGAATCAGCAAGCATTGTTCTTGCTGCTTCCTTGAGCGTTCTGTTTCTTCGTTCTGCGACTCCATTCTGTTGAGGAGTTCTGGCGGCTGAAAACTCATGCTTGATTCCATGATCTTCTAGAAAGGATTCAAGATTCTGATTTGAAAACTCAGTGCCTTTGTCACTTCGAATCCTGTCTATGCTGGATGATTTCTCGTTCTGAGTGCGTTTCAGCAGCTTGATCAACTTCGGACCGGTCTGATCTTTACTGCTCAGAAATATAGTCCATGTAAAGCGTGAATAATCATCAATAACAACAAGAGTATACCGCATTCCCCCTAAACTTGTTATTGGTATAGGACCAAACAAGTCCATATGCAGTAATTCTAAACAGCGGGAGGAGGATTTGGCATTCTTGTTTTTGAAGGATGATCTGATCTGTTTGCCCATTTGGCAAGCTTCGCAGATCTTATCCTTAGCAAAGTCGATCTTGGGCAGACCGATAACTAAATCATGTTTACACAGGCTAGCAATGGTCTTAAAGTTGATATGATTCAAGCGCTTATGCCATAGCCAGTGTTTATTATCATTGTTAGCGATGAAGCAAGTAGGATTATCAGGTTGAGCATGATTCCAGTTAATCTTATATGTGTTTCCATTCCTGGTTCCTACGAGCATGGTTATACCGTCTGATGATTTAACAGTGCAAGTGTGTTTATGAAATTCTACAGCATAACCATTATCACAGAGTTGACTGATACTAATCAGATTATAGCACAGATTTTCAACTAATAGCACATCATTGATGATAATGTTACCATGGACAATCTTACCCTTGCCCACGGTCTTACCCTTTGAGTTATCTCCGAAGATGATTTTGGGTCCAGTGCATTCTGTGACTTCAGACAGCTGCTTGATGTTTCCAGTCATGTGACGAGAGCACCCGCTGTCCAAGTACCAATCTGATGCGAGATTCTTCTGTACCTGTCATTACACATATTTATTGTTGGTACCCAATCCTATTTGGGTCCAGAACGGATTAGCCCTTTGGGAACCCACACCTGTATCAGCTTTAGTGGCTTGTGTGTGTAGGGTGTGCTATGTGCTGGTCTGTTTCGATGTTGTGTGTGATAATGTGTGCGCTGTGAAAACCTTTGATTTTCATAAGGTAGTCTATATCTTCGTTGAATCGGTTTTGAGTTATAGTAATTGTATTGTCTTCCTTGCCTTCGATCTTGCATTTTTGAATTTGGTCTCACAGACACAAATCTTGCTGATGCCTTATCGTTGGCTTGGTTGACATAACCAATCCCTTTTCTCAAATTTTGATTTACGTAAGAGACTCCTGTTTGAATCTTAGGTGCTTCAGTTTCATATACTGTGCTGGATTTAACAAATGTCATTTGTTTGACTTGATTCTTTACCAGCAACAGCTCAGACTCATCTTTGGTGCATTCTTTGGTGTCAAAGCCTATGCCGGTGAAATCACCAACATTTCTTTGAGCTTCTTGTAATTCTTCCAATGATGTTCTGGATTTTGTCCATGTTTTGAATATATGTGAGAGCTTAGCATTTTGTGTGCTAATTCTCTTATTTTCTTCATGGAGCTGATCATAAGAGATTTTCAGCTTATTCAGCTCGATCTGGAGATTTTTGCACTCACCCTGCTCAGAGCAGCTTGGTTTGTTGTGCTCATCCATTTGAGTACTGATTTTGGCTTTATTCTTCTCAAATGATTCAGCTAAGATCCTATAATCATTTGCCATGTCTTGCAGTGCGGACATGAGCTCTTCTCGTGTAAAATCATTTGATTCAAATTCAAATACCTCATCTGTCTGACTCATTTCTTCATCTGCCATCAGACATTGAACCTCTTCTTCGCTTTCGCTGGAAGAATATTCAGAGCTGTCTGAATCGGAATCAGTCTGAGCCCATTTGCTGTTTCCTTCCTCAGCAACTAAGACTTTTTGGGATTTTCCATGATTCTTGCGGTCTTTGTGGTGCTTCTTCTTTCTATCATCACGATGCTTCTCTTTCCTTTCTTCTTTCTTCGGTCTGGTGCAATCTGCAATAAAGTGTCCGGTCTTACCACAATTGTAGCAAGCCTGATCGTTAACAGTATCATCTTTTCTTGATTTATAATGATGAGAGGGTTTGAAGTTCCTCTTATTTTTAGACATAAATTTACCGAATTTCTTTATAAATAATGACATAGCATCGTTACTCATCTGTTCAGCAGATCGGTCTGATGTTGAAGCGATCTGGTCTGGGATGGCTGCCAGGGCCTTGTTGGGTTGAGAGATGAATGGCTCTGCTTCACCTCTGCTTATTAGCTCAAACTCATAGGCCTTGAGGTCTGCAAACAGATCATGAAGTTCAACCTTGTTAAGGTCTTTTGATTCCCTCATGGCAATGGTCTTTACATCCCATTCCTTTGGCAGAGCTCTCATTACTTTCAGAGCGATCTCTCTATTAGAATATTCCTTCCCCAGACCATTCAGTTCATTTATGATGCTGGTGACTCTTTCATCAAACTCATTTAGAGTTTCACCACTTTTCATCTTTATGCTCTCAAATCTTTGAAGAGCCACAGTTAACTTGTTTTCTTTGGTCTGGTCGTTGCCTTCACATAGCTGTGCTATCTTCTCCCAAATTTCTTTGGCAGTAGAGCACATTTTGATTTTGCTGAACATGTTCTTGTCCAAAGTTTTGAACAAGATGTCTTTGGCCACATTGTCGAGGTTTGCTTTCTTTCTATCCTCATTCGTCCAGAGGGATCTGTCTTTTTCTACCATTTGTGGTTCTCCACTGGTAGTGGCGACTGCTGTATTTATTTTTAGGATTTTCATTGGTCCATCGGTGATGACGAACCACATGTCGTCATCCTGAGCTGCCAGGTGAGCTTGCATTCTGATTCTCCAGTCATCATAATCTTCTTTTGAGAACATGGGGATTTTGTTGAATGATGCCATCAGCTTAATATTCTTTGTGCTGATTAAGATGACCTGCTCTGATACCACTTGTTAGGATCGGTCCGGAGTGTTTAGAGGGGGGGGGGGGGGGGGGGGTGAATGAACACTCCTTACAAAATTTATCCCTTGTGATTTCTTTCTGATTAGTGAAAGAAATCTGTTACTTAATCAATTCTTTAAACAAAACAGACCACGAATAAGTAAGTGCGGAAACGGTCTGCTCTTGTATAAGTAAGAACAGCTCGATGGCTAAGTGCAGAATGATAAGACACAGGATATGTTTCTGGAAGTTCGAAGGTGGTGTAATCCTTCTACGTCTCCCCTTCTTCCAATTAAGGAAGGTTTATACTAGAAGACTTTGATTTATACAATCCTGTTGTACAAACCCGATTCAGGCTGGATTTACCTCACTACCAGTCTGAAACTCCTAGTCACTCAACCTGCTCAGACACACTCTGTCTGACAGTTACAATATGTTGCTCACTTCTATTTTTCACTACACAATGCGCACAGTGATCCTACAGTGATCAAATGTTACAAAGTAATTGCGCTTAAATGAATAACTTCAGCTCGAAAGCTTCTGTACTTTGTGAGCGTGTGCTGTTTAGCTTTCTTGTATATTTTTCAATTGATCAGCGTGAGTTGTAGAGTCGAGAGTCCTTTGCATCTGTTTGTTGCATCCTTTTATAGTTGAAGGTGGCAACGGCATTGTTTCCCTTAATGTGCAGCTATGACTCTTTTTAGACTCTGAGAAAGCTACAGTCTTCTTCTTCAGGATACTTGCCGTTCTGGTATATGCTTTCGGCGACTGTCAGGTAAGCTCTTCTTTGTCTTCTTACCTATTATGGCAATCTTCAGTCTTTGGTTCTTTGTAGCATTAATTGCAGCATTAAATGCTGCAATAAATACCCGTTGATGATTCAGACTGAGAAGCCATCCTTTATGTATCCTTGACTGCTCTGATCTGATGAAGGTTGAGATCGATCTGAAGCATCGATCTTGTCATTCTGGAATCCATCGATCCGGTCTGATATGCACTATTCTTTATCAGTTTGCTCTGATATGTCCGATCGATCTGGTATGCCTAGTTTCCATCGATCCGGTCTGAAATGCTTTGCTATCTTGCTCTACTGAGACCGATTCATCTGGTCAATCTGATTTCAATCGATCCGGTCTGAACTGTTTTGTCATCTTTAAAATCTCATCGATAAGGTCCGGAACTAACACTTTTAAATGTCATATAAAGTACTAATTTGTCCTTAAAAAATATATTCACTATTTTTAACATCTATTCGTTATTTCTCTCATCTATTCATTATTTTTAACATCTATTCAATATTTGTTTCAAGTCTATGCAAAATATATATAAATATTCACTAAAATGCTTTTATATATGTCATGATGCGTATGCATTTATGTAACGTATTGGGTCATGACAATTCATTTATTTATTAATATATTCGGATCATGTACAATTATGTATCCACCATAACACACATGTCATAATTCACACACATATTCAACCATTACATTTAACAATACACGAATATATGAATATGTATTACTTCATAATATATATCTGCTTGTACGTTACTACGTACTTTATGGTTGACAACGTGATTTAGACATCGTTGAGAATCGAAGGCTCGTATCATATCTATATTGAATATCATTTCAATATAAATATCTTAGCAATAATCATTAACAATCTCATCATATTACAGTAATTCGCCTTGCCCCTATCATAACCAGTCATAATTCATCGTACTCCATACCACTCAAACCATATCTTTTTATCATGTATTCTTTTGAGTTATCAATTAATTTATTCAAGTAGTACGAATCTTCTAAGGTTCAACTCATGCAACATTATTCATTGTTAATGCTTTCCCCTAAGACATCGTAATCAACTACAAAAGATCACATCTCAAGGTTCTAGAAATAATAAATTTTCAAAAATTCCGCATACCGATCGATGGGTCCATACCTACCGATCGATCAGTAGTCACTCAAGCAAATTTGCTACGTACCTCGACCGATCGATCAGCTGGATCGACCAATCGATTGCTAGCCTCCACCGACCGGTCGATTGGTCCTCCCGATCGATCGATAATCGGCATAAATTTCACCTTTCACTACAGCCTCTCACCGATCGATCGCTACATTGCTAGCGATCGACCGGTAGCTGCATAAACTCAAAAATAACCATTTCTGTTTACCTCAAAACTTCACCCAAACACCACTATCTCAATTAACCTTCCTCCAATCATCATAAACAACACAATTCACAATAACATGCTGTGAATCACAAAGTAAAACAAGTTTTTTATACCATAATCCACACAACCATCAAACCCAACAAAGTTCATGTTTTTGTTCTAACATTTAGCACAAAAAACAAACACCAAAACCATGTCCAAGCTTATTCAAAATACTTCTAAAGCATAGTAAGACACTTACCCCAAGTTTTCCCTAGAAAAAAACAAGCTCGAATGTTGTGCAGCAAGAAGAGGAGAGACGATTTTTAGGGCGTGAAGATGGTTGGGGAAAAGAAGAGAAATGATTATGTGTGCTAGCAACTTGTGCAACCTCCACATAAATAAGATCACACATTACATATTTGCACCATGGTCCTTAGACAAACATTTCATTATGATTTTCCCCTTCTCAATTTTAATACACCAAAGTCCTTCTCAAAAGGTTAAATAGCAATCTACCACATAATTGATTACTTCCTGATTTTAGATCATCATCAATAATAAGAATAAATTTTTGGCCCCCAAATTAATTCTAGACATCACATTATTCTTTTCAACTATTTAATAAGTCATAAATTAACCCTTAACCATCACAATAACCTTAATTTAATTAAGGTGATTAAGTTCTAGGCTCACAATCATTTATTTAGTCGCATACCTTCGGCAACAAGTTCATGAGATATTAGCTGCAGTTCTTCGCATTGCTAAACAACGCTCTTGACATCTACCATTCGACAATCATCAAATCTTCCAGCTACAAATTTCTTTGCGCATGCGTCGTCAAATTTGTACTTCATTCCTAACGATTCCCAAAGATCCTTCGCAGTTTCTTTGGGGGAATACACATTGAAAAGTGCATCGTCTAGAGAGTTCGGTACGTAGTTACGACAGAGGTAGTCAACATTCAGCCACGATTCGACTATTACAACAGATTGTGGACTCTCTTTGTCCTCCACTGGTTTCTCCTATTTTAGAAACCTGGTGAAGTTCAAGGTGGTCAAGAAGAACATCATGTTCTGCTGCCAACACTTAAAGTTGGAACCTTTGAACTTTTCCGGTTTCTCAAATTGAGAGAACGACATTGGGTTTCTCAGAACTGGCATAACGACATCATCGCCGCTAGCTTTCATCACTGAATCTCAGTATTATCAGCAATTCGGTTCGAAATCTGGTCAGCCATAAGCTAAAACAGAAACCAAATGACAGAGCACAAATAATTCATACAAGTTTTAAAAACAGCATGATAAACCATTTGACAGTGTACAAACCGTGTTTGTTTGAAAAATCAACAATTTTATAATTAGCAAAGTAAGATTATTCCAACTGATTCAAATCTGAAAAATAAAGAACATAAACTAAAAATTTGAGTTTATAAATGTTGGAACTGTAATATGTAAATTGACGGATCGAATCAATTTAAACAATGGTGATGGAAAATAAATTATACTGAAATACAGAAACAATAGACTTACAGCAACAAATAAATCGATGGCTAGGATTTCGTGACCGTTATAGATCGACGGCTAGGATTAAGTGACCGTTATTTTTCATGCCTATAAATATCCTCCACACCCATTTCATTTTTCATCAATCTTATCACAACTCTAAGTTTTCGATACATCATTTACTTGTATTATTTTTGAATTACTCCATGGAAGGTTCTAGTGATCCATATTTAATGCGAAGGCAATGTGACATATCCCAAAATTGCCGAACCCGATGTTGATATTGATATTGATGATAATGAATTCACTGACGATGATCCTTTTGCTACACATGATACCCAAGAAAGTGCACATTCAAAGGTAAGATCTATGCCTCCACTTAAATCATCGATTTTTACTGAAAATTTTGAGAAGGTGACTCTTCCATCAGGATAGATGCGCGCCAAATACAAATATTGTGCCAGTACGTATAAGTTTCAAAGTGGTGGTGGCTATGGATCTTTTAATATCGAAAAGAAGCATCCAGTGGAGTTTGGTAATGATTCTTCTTAAACTCAATTGTCTAGATTTCATTCCTCTAGTGAAGGTACCGACTCTCCACTTTTCAAATACACTGACGCACAATTAAGAGAATCGGTGGCAAAATTTATCTCTGTAGAACATCTTTCTTTCAGTATTGCATCTAGATTTGGTTTTGAAGATCTATGTCATGAATCTCTACAACCTGCTGCTAAACGTGTTCCTAGGACCACAGTCACACGAACACTTAAAAAATTAGTTCGTCAAAAAAGAAAGAATTAGTTACATTATTTAGTAATTTGACGAATAAAGTTTCTATATGCTCTGATATTTGGAGTGATCATTGGCAAACTAATTCGTACATGGGTATTACTTGTCATTGGATAGATAATTCATGGTCAATTCAAAAAAGGTTGCTTGCATATCAAGTGTTCAATGAATCACACACCGCACATAATATTTCTCAATTGATTTGTGTACTTTTAGAAGGATATGGTTTAACATCCAAAGTTTTTTCCATGTCATTTGATAATGCTAGTTCGAACATATTGAGTATTGAAGATCTTAAACGTGTCTGTCAACCTGCTATTGGTGGTTTATTTTTTCATATTCTATGTATTTGCCATATTTTGAACTTATGTGTGCAAGATGGATTAAGATCGTTAGATAATCAGATTTAACCAATTAAAATGACATTATCTTATTTGTGGTTCCATCCGAGTTTGATGAAACAACCGGGTAAGTTTTGTAAGGTTAATGGCATGCGACCTAGAAAATTTCCACAAGATATACCCACGCGTTGGAACTCAACATATAAATTGTTAAATGATTCGAATATAGAGAGTTATTTGTGTTCATATTTTGCACAACATGGTGGAAACTCTAATATTTATGTATTTTCACACCAATGGAATGTTTGTAAAAATATCTGTGAAATGTTAAATGTATTTTATGATGCAACTGAACAATTATCTGGAGTTTATTATCCTACATCTCATTTAGTTTGATGAACTGTTGTAATGTGCCACTTACCTTAAATGAAAATTTCTCTAATTATATGTTAACCTCTTTTGTGGTAGCAATGGAGGTTAATGGGAAAAATATTTTTATAATATTCATGAACTTTTTCTAGTTGCTTTTTCTTTAGATCCTCGACTTATATTGGATGTTTTGCATGAAATGTTAGTGATGTATTATTAGGCATAATCCCCGGATGATATTTTCCCAATTGATTCTTCTATGATAGTAATTTGTGTTAGAAATTATTTGAGATTTATAGATAATATAGTTTAAATTATGGTGTACAAGAAAATGAATCACAACTACAAATTAGTGCTCAAAGTCATTCTAGTGGTATTAAACTCACCAAAGCACAATTCTGTTAAAAGAACGCACTAAACGTCCCAGAGGATCATCAAGTTCCAGTCAGGAACTTGATAATTATTTTAAGACTTCTTTTGATTTCAGTGAAGCAGATAGGGAGTAACAATTTGATATCTTGCGGTGGTGGTCACAAGAGACACAAAATTTTCCTATTTTATCAATCATAGCATAGGAAATCTTAGATTGCCCCAACCGTTCCTGTGGAATAAGCTTTTAGCGCAGGAGGAAATATTTTGGATGTAAGCCAATCAAAAATAGTCCAGATTCTTTAGAGACCCAAGCACTAACGGACGATAGAGCGAGGGAAGCGAAACGAAAACAAGGAATAGAATCAAGCTCGGACCAAGATGAATTTGATATCGAAGGAACTACTACTACGGGGACAGGTAATTGAAGTGATTGAGCTACGCCACTTCCAAATGTAAGAAGGGTTAAAAGTAATAGAACTACGTGGGCTTTGATTCCTTTACACCCTAAGAGGATACGTATGCAACTTAAAAAGTTCAAGCCCTCCCCTCCCCTTACATTTCTTTTGTTATTTTTTTATAGTAATTTTTAAATTATTTTAAATAAAATTTTAATTTTTTTAATTTAAAAAATATAAGGGTCGAATCGTAACAGTAACCGATGGTTAACCGTAACCGACGGTTCACGAACCGTAATCGAAACCGTCTACGAAGGTTAAGATTAAGGGTCGAACTTTTATGAACCATCAACACCAGACCAAGAACAAGCTTCCTCACCAAACCCTTGAGATCTGACAACAAAAATGAAAAGAGCTACTGAAACGCATGATGCACAAGAAAGAAAATTCCAATTCTCGGGAAACAAAACAAAATAAGTAAAAAAATTCTTGGGGAAACATAAATGAAATAAGTGAAAAAAAATATTTTCTAAAATGTGAGAGAGAGAACAAAAGGGCCCAATAATAACTAAGCTAAAAGGCCAAGCAAGATGCATTGTATTACTGTTCATGGGAACAGTTCCACGTGCTGGCTGATATAATAATAATAATAATATAGTTGAGTGAAGAGAAAAAATAAGACATGGGTATATGAACAAATCATATTTGTTACCTGAAATTTTGGTAGGGTGGACGTGTATTTCTTCCAAGCACAAAACAATATACAAAAATAAATTAGACCAGATCTTTTACGTGGAAAATCACAAAATATGGGGAAAAACCCACGAGACCTAGTCCAATATAAATTCCACTATAAACATGAGTGATTTACATGTTTTCTTTACAAGAATGAGCTAAGAAACTAAAATGGTGGAGGAGGAAGGGAGCCCCGCCGAGAGGGCCGCTGGGAAGGAAGAAAAAGAGGCTACCCCCAACCCTAATGTTCCTTCACTATTTATATTAAGGATAAATGGGCCTCTAATGGACTAATTAATGATTATGTGTTGGAATCGAAGAGGGTGGGTGAATGAGATTCCTTGGCTACTTTAGCTTTTTAAAATGAGTTTGCAAAATAAAAGAGTTTGCACTTGCGGAAGGCTTAAGTCAATCGATAAATAAAATAAAATAAGAATTAAGCAAATAAATAAATGCGTAATGAAATTAAAGCGATAAAAGACACAAAGATTTGTTATAGAAGTTCGGCGATGAAGCGCCTACGTCTCCTCTTCCCGGTTAGATAACCTCCAATCGAGGTTCCACTAGAATAAATGATTTTGGCCTTGAGGGCTCCAAGTTAGCCACAACCCAACTCTTCCCGAGTTTACAAAGCTCTTCCCGAGCACAATACTCTTCACGAGTACACAAAGCTCTTCACGAGCTACCAACACTCTTCACGAGTATACAAAGCTATTCACGAGCTACGAACACTCTTCACGAGTCTTCTTGGCCTTAAGGGCTCCAAGGATAGCCACACACTTGCACCAACTATTCTTGTTGATGACTTTACAATTTCCAACTTGCTTTGGTGTTGGAGGACCTTACAACAACTCACAAACACCTTCACGGTGTACCAACATGAAGACAACAAGACTCTATCAAAATAAAAGAATTACAAGCTCCAATACAACAACAATTTATGGAGATTGCAAAGCTATTTGAGATTTGAATTGGCAAAGCTTTGATGAAGTTTGTAGGCTTGTTTCTTCTCTTCAAAATGCTCCAAAGCATCAATATTTATAGTGTAGAAGGCCCCCAAGGCTCCTACTAGCCGTTGCTACACATAAGGCTGAAATCACTCGTCGATCGCCTCGGACATCGCCTCAGGCGATCACCATCGCCACGCCCCAACAGTCGCCAAAATCCACAGATCGCCTCAGGCGATCCAAGCCAAAAATCAATGCCGTAGCCTCAGCTCTTTAAAATCTTTCATCGCCTCAAAGGATCTATCCATCGCCTCAGGCGATCAGGCCGTCGCCTCAGGCAATCAGCGCACCGCCTCGAGCGAACTCCCCCTGCGCGCCATCCTCGGCATCGCTTATGTCGATGTGCGTGGCGATGAAGCTTCTGGCTGCCATCGTCTGGGGCGATGATGACCATCGCCTGGGGCGATCCAAGCCAGATTGAGCACACTCGATTTTCTTCATTTAATCCACTTTTAAATCACTTAATCTGCATACTAAGTAGACACATTAGTATAACAAACACAAGTTTTGTTGATCATCAAAACTCAAAAATAAACCGGAGATAAATTAAAGCATTAAACACAACCATGCGTTTAAGGCTCAACAATCTCCCCCTTTTTGATGATCACAAAACTTGATAAACTTGAATATGTAATATGCATGAAATGTGAGTAAACAAGACTCCCCCTTAACAATTGCATAGCAAATACAAGATTACCAAGAAAATCATACACCCAACAACTCTCCCCCTCAAACCATGCATACACAAGCTCTCCCCCTTAATCTATGCATGAGTTAAGTTTCAAGTTAAGCTTCAAGTTTATCACAACATTCTCCCCCTTTTTGTGATAATCAAAAAGCACAAAATTTAAATAAACATAGCTCAATTATATGTTACCACATAGCCATATTTTAACACTTTACACATGTTCCTCATCAAGCATGTAATAAGCATAACAAGCCTAAGATTAAATCATTTAGAGGAACAATAAACATGCGTGATGTCATATGACATATTGGTTTTCTCGGGTAAAATCCATTTATGAAGATACAAACTCTAAAAACGCTGAGCAGAAGTTAGACCGAAGAGATGATTACCGAACACAGGATATTGATCAGCATATTATCGAGCATCTTTACCCTCTTCGGGATTTTGGTCAAAGTGTAGCGGAAGACCCGATCATAATTAAAACTAATTAACCGGCTGGGATTGAACGTGCATTAATGGGGCGGATTTCTCGGACACGTTTGGCTCCCATCAAGCCACGATCAAAGGACATCATGTTGCTGGTTTTCCGCTAGTTAGTTACTGAGGACAGCCCTATAAATACCCTTAGATAACCTCATAGCGAAGGTTGGATTTTTTTGGGCAAAAAGACTCCGAAGAGAGCAAATTTATGTCCGTTCGGTCTTTTTTGTTATTTCTCTAAAAATATTCGTGTAAGTCATTGAGCGATTATTTTTTGTGTCCAGAAAGTCTTGTAAATCATCAACATTTATAGTGAAGTTTTATACTGGACTAGGTCCCGTGATTTTTCTCTCAATTTGAGGGTTTTCCACGTAAAAAATCTTGGTGTGTTTATCGTTATTTTGCATTAACACTTTATTTTACCTTATAGTCAAAATCTCGAATCACATCATTGGCGCCGTCTGTGGGAAATTTAGGGCAAAGACGTTGAAGTAGGACGAATTTTCTAACAGAAAATAAATCAAAAGGCAAGATGGCCAGAGGTAAAGGTAGGGGGCAAGCTTCCAGGGGAAATGGATCCAATTCTCATCCATACTCGTTTGCTGAACCCAGAGAAGGGTAGAAGATGCGGGATCATCTCAGCATATTCCTCGGTCATTTCCTGCTGGGGGAATGCCCATGGAGCATTTGACAGAAATGATAACTAAAACTGTCGGAGAGATAATGAGGCAATTTATGGCCCCTCCCCAGAAACAAGAAACTGTGCAAGAAGAAGAAGGGGAAGAGTTGGCCTCCAGACAGGAGCCTGAAAAAGAGCTTGAAAAAGAGCCTGAAGAAGTTAGAAATATTCCTAATCATTTGAATGATGAAACTGATAAAGCTTTAAATCGCCAAATGGAAGAGCTGAAAAGTGAGATGCAGCAGATGCGTAATAAGATGGAAGGACGTCTATATCCTACGCAGAGGAGCACTCCATTTACTTCCCATGTGGTTGATGATCCTTTGCCCCCAAACTTCAGGGCTCTAAATGTGGGAAATTACGATGGTGGTACAGATCCCGAAGAATATCTGTCTCGATTTGAAAACGCTTCACTTCTTCATCAACTTACGGATGGAGTGAAATGTCGGGTTTTCCTGACTACATTATCTGGCGCAGCGCAAGCATGGTTTAATCAGTTGCCAGCGAGAATCATAGACTCTTTCTCGAAGTTTAGTTCTCTATTTTTGCATCAGTTTGCAAGCAGCCGGAGTTGCAAGAGAACAGCTCTTAGTCTGTTCGGGATTAAGCAAGCGGAGAAGGAATCTCTTCGAGATTTTCTGAAAAGATTTAGTCATGCATGTCTTGACATTCCACATGTCACCTCTGAAATACTCATCAGTGCGTTCACTCAAGGATTAAAAGAAGGAGACTTATTCCGATCTTTGGCAAAAAAGCCACCTTCTGATTACGATGAATTGTTGGGAAGAGCTTCCAAGTACATTAATCTGGAAGAAGCCCAAAGGATGAAGCAAAGAAGAGATGGTAAGATGGGGGAAGAAGTGAACAGAAAGAATAAACCAGTGGAGCCAATCAAAAGAAGTTTTGACCAGTATCTACTGATGAGACCTCATCGGGAAGTAGCCATGAACCAAAGTATGCCGAAGAGGGGGCGGGGTGGACCTCATAGAGGGGGACCTTTCCGAGGAGGAATGATCCGAGGAGGGTCCTTCCGAGGAAGAGGATATCGAGGAGGAGGTTTTCGAGGTGGAAGATCTAATGAGTCTGATGGAGGGCGGGGATTTAACGAGGAGTTCAAAGACAATAATTTCATTCCTAAAATTAACATAAATCCCGGAAGAGGAGCACCTCAGCCAGTTCCTTGGTCGGTTCGGGGAGAAAGAGTAGAGGGAGAAGAGGAAACCTTGAACAATATCCCGAATCGGGGAACTATACACATGATATCCGGAGGAATGTCGGGTGGAGATTCGAACAGAGCAAGAAGGAATCACGCCCGGAAGCTTCAAGTGCTATCTATTGACCCCAATCATGTACATGAGGGTCCTTCCATATCTTTTGGGCCTGCAGATCTGCAAGGAATCCATTTTCCTCATGATGATGCGTTGGTTATCTCTGCTACAGTGGCTAACTATAATGTGCAGAGGATTTTCGTGGACACAGGAAGCTCAGCGGACGTACTTTTTCTTAGTACGTTAATCCAAATGGACTTGGGAAGCTTACCTATATTGAAGGTGAATACGTCCTTGCACGGATTTGCAGGGGAAGTCATAAATCCGATAGGGCAGGTGTCTCTACCAGTTACACTTGGTGAAGAATCAAGAATCAAAACAAAGATGATAAATTTCCTCATTGTGGATGCACCATCTTCTTACAATGTAATATTGGGGAGACCAGCCCTAGCTGCTTTCGAAGCCGTTGCCTCCACCTATCATCTAACCATGAAATTTCCAGTAGGAGAAGAAGTGGGGCAAATAAGAGGTGATCAAAGCTCGTCACGGAAATGCTATGTGCAAGAGTTAAGGCAAGAAAGAGAACAGAATAACGAAGGAAGAGAACGAGGGGGAAGCGGGGCGAGGAGGAACGAGTAACACCCGAAGAGGAGTTCCTCAATATCGAGATGGGTCACCCTACTCGAATTACTAGGGTGGGATCCCAACTTGATCCAGAATTACGGTAAAAAGTGGTTAATTGTTTAAATCAACATGTGAATGTATTTGCATGGAGTACATCTGATTTAGTTGGAATAAGACCTGAGATTGCCGAACACCGTCTCAATGTGGACCCCAATGTTCGGGCAATAAGACAAAAGAGGAGGCATTTTGGACCAGAAAAGGACACTGTCATTGCCAAGCAGGTAGAAGAGTTGTTAAAGGTAGGCCACATTCGCGAGATCGGTTTCCCTACATGGCTCTCGAATGTAGTTTTGGTGCCTAAAGCCGGAGATAAATGGAGAATGTGTGTGGATTTTAGGGATGTGAATAAAGCATGTCCCAAAGATTGTTATCCCCTGCCCAGGATCGATCAGCTCGTAGATTCTACTGCCGGACATGAACTGTTATGTCTTATGGATGCTTATCAAGGATATCATCAGATCCCTTTGGCACAGGAAGATCAATCAAAAGTGAGTTTTGTTACGGCATGGGGAACCTTTTGTTATGTGGTAATGCCTTTCGGATTGAAAAATGCTGGGGCCACTTATCAAAGGTTGATGGACAAAATGTTCAAAGAACAAATTGGTCGGAATGTGGAAGTGTACGTGGATGATGTCAGATTAAGAGCCGAAAAGCCGAGGACTTGGTCAAAGATATGGAAGAAGTCTTCAACACTTTAAGAAAATTTGGCATGAAGTTGAATCCCGCAAAATGCACTTTCGGGATTCGTAGTGGCAAATTTCTAGGGTACATGGTCACGGAAAGAGGTGTTGAAGCTAACCCGGAGAAAATCCGGGCCATACGAGAAATGAACCCCCCAAGAACACTAAATGAAGTGCAAAGGTTGGCAGGAAGAATAGCGGCACTGAGCCAATTTATATCCCGATCAGCTGATCGGAGCTTGCCTTTCTTCAAAGCATTAAGGCAGGGAGTCAAGTTCGAGTGGAATGACCAATGCCAAAAGGCCTTCGAGGATCTGAAAGATTATTTGGCTCAGTTACCTTTGATAAACAAGCCTGATCCTAAAGAAACGCTTCTCGTTTATTTATCGGTGGCCGAAGAAGTAATCAGTTCCGTGTTAATCAGAGAAAGGTCAGAACAACAGCAGCCCGTATATTATGTCAGCCGAGCCCTGCAAGGAGCCGAGCAACGATACCCTGAAATTGAGAAGTTGGCATTAGCTCTAGTCACCACAGCGAGAAGACTTCGGCCATACTTCCTGTCTCATCCTATCATGGTAATAACAAATACTCCTTTGGGTAGACTTTTATCCAAAGTCGAAATATCAGGGAGGATGGTAAAATGGGCCACAGAGCTGAGTGAGTTTGATATCACTTATCAACCCCGAACTACAGTCAAAGCTCAAGCACTGTCAGATTTTCTGGTGGAAGTCACTCATACTCCGGAGGAAAAAGAGTGGAGTTTGTTTGTAGATGGATCATTTACCCGATTGGGAAGTGGAGCAGGTGTCATACTCATTAGTCCCGAAGGGAAAGAAATCAGAGTTGCCGTCCAGTTTGGGTTTCTTTCCTCAAACAATGAAGCTGAATTTGAAGCTATCATTTCAGGCCTCCAAATAGCATTGGACGCTGGAGCCAAGAGGATAAAAGCTTTTATGGATTCAATGCTGGTTGTTCATCAAGTGAAGGGGGTATATAAGGTGAAAGAAGAGAAGCTTAGAAAGTATGTGGAAAATGTGCGGGCAATGATGGCTCAATTTCAAGAGGTGGAATTAACACAAATACCAAGGGAAGAGAATACTCGTGCCGATGAATTAGCAACATTGGCTAGTTCAGTACACGAATGGAAGAACAGGAATGTGCTCGTGCAAGAGCTTTTGATCTCTCATATATCCGTCAATAGCATCATGAATTTGGAGCCATGTATTATATCCGATTGGCGAGAGCATCTTATTAAATTTTTGAAGACAAAGGTTATGCCTCCTGACCCAAAGGAAGCTGCTAAAGTTAAAAGAATGGGGAACCGATTTGTGTTGATAGAAGGCAAGTTGTTCAAGAAAGGATTCTCAATTCCTTTTTTACAATGTGCCTCGAGGCAAGAAGGGGAGCATTTATTAAAGGAGATTCATGAAGGATGTTGCGGAAATCACGTAGGGACTAACATGTTGTATCAGAAATCTATCCGAGCTGGGTACTATTGGCCAACGATGAGGGAAGACGCTGAGGAAGTTGTGAAGAAATGCATTAATTGCCAAAGGCATGCAAATTTATCCCATGTACCTGCGGAAGTCCTTAATAGTAGTATCATTTCCTGTCCCTTTGACCAATGGGGAATGATATTGTTGGACCATTTCCTCCCGCTACAGGGCAGAGAAAATTTCTCCAAGTAGCCGTTGAATACTTCACTAAGTGGGTGGAAGCCGAACCATTGGCTAAAATAACTGAGGAAGAAGTCATCAGATTTTTATGGAGAAACATAGTATGCCGGTTCGGAATACCTCGAAGAATAATTTCCGACAATGGAAGACAGTTTCAGGGAGGAAGAATACAAGAGTGGTGCAAAGATATGAAAATTAAACAAATCTTCAATTCAGTCGCCTATCCTCAAGCAAATGGGCAAGCGGAAGTGATTAATCGGATTTTATTGCACGGGATCAAGACAAGACTAGAAGGGGCTCGTGGGGAGTGGGTAAATGAATTACCCGGTGTCTTATGGGCTTATAGAACGACTCCTCGGGTATCTACAGGAGAGACTCCTTATAGCTTAGTATATGGATCTGAGGCCCTCATCCCAGTAGAAATTGGAGTGGAATCTCTTCGGGTACAAAGCTATAATCCCGATCAGAATGAAGAAAAAAGGAAGTTGGAGTTAGATGGGATTATGGAGTTGAGAGAAAAAGCCTTGGCTAAAGTGGAATTATATAAAATAAGGGTGACCAATGCTTACAATCAGAGGGTTCGCCCGAGACCTTTTCAGGTGGGAGATCTAGTGCTGCGAAGAATCAATCCTGCTGGGGAAGTAAAGAAGTTAGCACCCAAGTGGGAAGGCCCCTATAAAATAAAAGGGGTGATCCGAAGAGGAGCCTACAGGCTGGAAGATCATGAAGGTCGAGAACTGGTGAGACCTTGGAACATTCATAATTTAAGAAAGTATTTTGTGTAATCTTTCAGTTATCATTGCTGTTCTCATATGTATTTCCTAATTAAATAAATTTCCTTTTATTAAGCAATGTTCGGTTTACTCGTTGGATCGAGATGTTTGGTCAACGTTTAAACTTAAAAATACCATGTTATTATGCTCGGGGTAGCGAGCTTATGTTATTATAGTCCATTGTTGGCGGGTTATATACAGGATCGGGAAGTTTGGTCTGTATTTGAACCTAAAATGGGACTAAGTGATTATGCTCGGGGTAGCGAGCAATGCTCGATTTACTCGTTGGATCGGGATGTTTGGTCAACGTCTAAACTTAAAAACACCATCATTTACTCGTTGGATCGGGATGTTTGGTCAACGTTTAAACTTAAAAATACCATGTTATTGTGCTCGGGGTAGCGAGTTTATGTTATTATAGTCCATTGTTGGCGGGTTAAATACAGGATCGGAAAGTTTGGTCTGTATTTGAATCTAAAATGGGACTAAGTGATTATGCTCGTGGTAGCGAGCAATGTTCGGTTTACTCGTTGGATCGGGATGTTTGGTCAACGTTTAAACTTAAAAACACCATCGTTTACTAATTGGATCGGGATGTTTGGTCAACGTTTAATCTTAAAAACACCATCGTTTACTCGTTGGATCGGGATGTTTGGTCAACGTTTAAACTTAAAAATACCATGTTATTGTGCTCGGGGTAGCGAGCTTATGTTATTATAGTCCATTGTTGGCGGGTTAAATACAGGATCGGGAAGTTTGGTCTGTATTTGAACCTAAAATGGGACTAAGTGATTATGCTCGGGGTAGCGAGCAATGTTCGGTTTACTCGTTGGATCGGGATGTTTGGTCAACGTTTAAACTTAAAAACACCATCGTTTACTCGTTGGATCGGGATGTTTGGTCAACGTTTAAACTTAAAAATACCATGTTATTGTGCTCGGGGTAGCGAGCTTATGTTATCATAGTCCATTGTTGGCGGGTTAAATACAGGATCGGGAAGTTTGGTCTTTATTTGAACCTAAAATGGGACTAAGTGATTATGCTCGGGGTAGCGAGCAATGTTCAGTTTACTCGTTGGATCGGGATGTTTGGTCAACGTTTAAACTTAAAAATACTAAGTGATTATGCTCGGGGTAGCGAGCAATGTTCAGTTTACTCGTTGGATCGGGATGTTTGGTCAACGTTTAAACTTAAAAATACTAAGTGATTATGCTCGGGGCAGCGAGCAATGTTCGGTTTACTCGTTGGATCGGGATGTTTGGTCAACGTTTAAACTTAAATGTATCATGTTATTATGCTTGGGATGTTCTCTCTAAAGCCCGACCATATTTTATCTGCTCGGGATGTCTTTTCCCCGAGCTCGGTTATATTCATTACTTCGGGATATTTTCCAACCGAACTTTATTTGCTTAAAATTTTGCTTGGTGGAGAGACTAGCTTGCACAAGATTGTAAGAAGACAAGGAGAGTCAGAATATCATTCCCAAAAGATTACAATTTTAAAAGTTAAAACAAGAAGGGTACGTCCCTAAATCTACAGCTGGAGGAACTCATCGGGAACGGTATTCAGGGCCTCATCAACATTTATAAAATCTGTTGAAGTTCCTTCAGGAGGATAGCCAGCGGTTTTGAATTGACGAACAGACGCTTCAAAGCCATAGTTAAGGAACTTGGTAGCGCGTTCGCCCAAAATATCGCCATACTCCTCAGACTTCATAAACTCTTCTTTCTTGATGAGCCAGGATTCTTCGATCTGAGCAGCCCGAGATAGTTTCTCCTGGTTAAGCTGTTCAGAAAGGGATTTGTTCTCTTCAGCCCGCAATGACTTCTCCTGTGAAAGTTGCTCTAAGAGGGATTTATTCTCTTCAGTCACGGACCTGAACTGCCCGGATAAAGTGGTGTTAGCTTCCTCAAAGTCGGCTAATTTCTTGTGCGCTTCCTCGAGAGCTTCCACTGTCTTATCCAGAGTAGCAACAGCAGCAGAGTATCGTTCCTCCAGTAGCTTTATGGATTTATTCATCTCCTCGCCGATACCTTCTAGCTGTTTGAGGTGTTTCTGATTCTCCCCATCTGAGGATCTCATAGATTGGAAGCGAGTCATAATCTCGCCGGCCATCAGATTGGTCTGCAAGAGAATAAATGAAATTAATATACCGAAGACAAAGAGTTTATCAGATGGAAATGGATGTAAGTTACCTGAGTGAGGGAAGTGGAAAAATCATTTATCAAGTTGCTGAAGGCCAATCCTCCGAGGTATTTACGGTCGGGAGAATTGGCCCAATTGCAAATGATAGAGTGAGAAATTTTGTGGTCCGATTTTCTCAGAATGGGGACGTTGGGGGGATAAATCCAATCGTGTATATGATATTGGGAGGTTGGCCGAGAAGAGCTAGAACCCCCAGGAGCAGGTTGAGAAACAGCTCGAGTTTGAAGAGGTGGACTAGCTCGGTGGGTAAGGGAGATTCGAGGAGAAGAAGTTTTCTTGGTAGGAGGAAGTTTAGAGGAAGAACCTTGGCCCTCGGGGGCCGCCCTCTTCAATGATCGAGGAATCAAGGCTTCCGCCTCAGGTACTTCAATCACCTCTTCGGGAGGAGCAGGTGTAACAGATGGGGGAGGAATTGTTCCAGTGGTCGGTTTAGCAGCATTCTCTGGTATGGTAATTTTCTTCAGGCTAGCAGCAATCTTGGCTTTCAGCATCTTGGTTTCTGCAAGAAAGAAACATCATGCAATTATTCAAGCATGTTAAAACAGAGTAAGCAAACAAAGCAAGATGCTCGGTAAATACTCACCGAGGGGCATTTTTAGGGAAACACCCTTAGGACTAAGCTGGAACAAATACAGCAGTCCATCGTCAATCAGCTCCCCAAGGTTAAAACACTGATCGCCAAGCTTACGACGAACCGATAGATATGTTTCTCCCTCAAGTAGCCCCTTGATCGACTTGCCATTCGGTAAGTTTTCTTTCCACTCCATGGGACAATCCCAGGGTTGGAGTGGGCGAGCAAAGAAGAAAAATCTTTTCCAATTTTTTATGGAAGATGGGTAATTTTTCAGAAAACACATCCCTGTTCGAGAAGAAAAGTAAAAAAAGCCTGATCTCCTTTCGATTTAATTGAAAGAAACAATGAAAGAGTTCGGGAGTCGGAGAAAGCCAAAAAAGGATAAGACTATGTAAAAACCCGCCAACAATCGATAACTGTTGGGGAATAACTGACTTAGAGAGATGGCAAAATAGGAGGCAACATCTACAAATAAAGGAGGAATAGGAAAACGAAGTCCCCCTCGGAGTTGGTCTAGGTAGAAGGGAAAATAACCCTCGGGAGGCAGGTGGGGGCGAGATCCGGGAGGGGGAACAATAATAGATGTCCCCTCGGAAATCCCCCATTTAGTATGGATACTGGATAGGTGCCGTTGTGATTTAATCCCTGATTCAAATATCTCAAACCAGGGAACGCGGGCTTTTATCAGATCCTGCTCTGTCGCAGCCTGAAGCTCTTCTCTACGAGCATCATGGACTGACGACGAGCTGGAAGTCTCCTCACTATCAGAGGAAGAAGAATGTCGAGGAGAGGGACTCAGGGTACCCTCCTCCTCGAACATGTCTATAGTTTTCGAATAATCGTCAGAAGAAGACATACTCGATGAATGGAAAGAAAATAAGTATGAAGGAAAGTTGGTCGGACGTCTAATGCTAGTTCGGAAGCAAATTGAAGTAAAGTAAGTTAAAACGACGAAATGAGCGAGTATTTATAGTGGGGGGCCACTTGAACAGTCGTTGAATCGACACCGTTCAAAATAAATCCCATGAACGGTTATAGATGTGCCTCGGGAAACGAAACGTCGCAAGATTTTTTTGAAATTTTTAGGCGGAAAAAATTAGGCGGTCAAAATACCCCGAACATGTCAGGATTTTACCCGAAGACAATAAACCAAGATTTCACTACTTTCATCTTGCTTTACTTTAGGGGGGTGAGGTGATGTCATATGACATATTGGTTTTCTCGGGTAAAATCCATTTATGAAGATACAAACTCTAAAAACGCCGAGCAGAAGTTAGACCGAAGAGATGATTACCGAACACAAGATATTGATCAGCATATTATCGAGCATCTTTACCCTCTTCGGGATTTTGGTCAAAGTGTAGCGGAAGACCAGGTCATAATTAAAACTAATTAACCGGCTGGGATTGAACGTGCATTAATGGGGCGGATTTCTCGGACACGTTTGGCTCCCATCAAGCCACGATCAAAGGACATCATGTTGCTGGTTTTCCGCTAGTTAGTTACTGAGGACAGCCCTATAAATACCATTAGATAACCTCATAGCAAAGGTTGGATTTTTTCTGGGCAAAAAGACTCCGAAGAGAGCAAATTTATGTCCGTTCGGTCTTTTTTGTTATTTCTCTAAAAATATTCGTGTAAGTCATTGAACGATTATTTTTTGTGTCCAGAAAGTCTTGTAAATCATCAACATTTATAGTGAAGTTTTATACTGGACTAGGTCCCATGGTTTTTCTCTCAATTTGAGGGTTTTCCACGTAACAAATCTTGGTGTGTTTATCGTTATTTTGCATTAACACTTTATTTTACCTTATAGTCAAAATCTCGAATCACATCAATGCGTTTAAGGCAATCAACAATGAATTCTAAGTGTTGCAAAGTATGCATATGTTCTACCAAGAGTAGTTTTATCAATGGTTATTTTGTTATATTATTTGGCTAATTAACTGTTAGTTAAATGACTATATTTTATGAAAATTAAATCAATCTTATGATTTATGATCGAGCTAAAAATGGTTGGAGAAATTCCAAATTTTTAGAATCCAAAAATATTCAAATAATGTTATAAATTTGATATTATTGAGTCTTTTTTTATGGTGGTAGGCGATATTTCATATTTTTTTGCCTCAGCCAGCAGGCATCCTAAATGGGATATTGGGTGACAACTGGTCAGGAGGTGTCATATTTTTTAGTGTATTGAGTCATAAAGTGTTATAAATTTACGTCAAATGTTGTAAATCAAATGTTGTTAATATCAGTTTTGACATTTAAAATTTAACATTAATTTTGAGTGTCCATATACTGACTGTGATTCATATAATTTAATGCAGGGTCGCCTGCAGGAGAAGGGGAGGCATAAGATTCACTATCAATGGCCACTCCTATTTCAACTTAGCAATAATTTGAAGACACAAGGTTCATCTACGTTTTTGATGAAACCAAACTCTTTGACTGCATCATCAAAACGAAGATTCCAACTCCGAGAAGCTTGCTTCAATCCATAAATGGATCGTTGTAGCTTGCATACCTTTCCAGCATTCTTTGGATCGACAAAACCCTCGGGCTGTGTCATGTACACATCCTCGAGCAGATTTCCATTAAGGAAAGCTGTTTTGACATCCATCTGCCAGATTTCATAATCATGAAATGCAGCTATTGCAAGTAAGATCCTAATGGATTTAACCATGGCAACTGGTGAAAATGTTTCATCATAGTCAATACCATGAATTTGTTTGAAACCTTTTGCAACCAGTCGACCTTTATAGGTTTGTACATTACCATCCATGTCGGTCTTTCTTTTGAAAATCCATTTGCACCCTATGGGTCGTGCCCCTTCAGGTGGGTCAACCAAAGTCCATACTTGGTTTGAATACATGGATTCCATCTCAGATTTCATGGCCTCTTGCCATTTCTCAGAATCAGTCCCCATTATAGCTTCTTGATAAGATGACGGCTCATCCTCATCAATAAGTAGTAAGTCACCTTGTTGAGTCACAAGAAATCCATATCTCTGTGGCTCCCGGTGTTCTCTTACAGACCTACGCTGGGTTTGTGTATCTTGAACAGGCACTTCTTCCACAACAGCTTGCGGTGTCTGCTCTGTTTCCATCTCAATCTCAGGTTCAGTGTTTTCTTGTGGTTGAACTTCACTAAGTTCTATTTTTCTCCCACTGGTTTTTCTAGAAATAAATTCTCTTTCAAGAAATACACCAGTCCGAGCAACACCTACTTTGTTCTCGGTGGGATAATAGAAATAGTATCCTTTCGTTTCCTTAGGATACCCCACAAATAAACACTTATCAAATTTGGGTCCAAGTTTGTTAGTGGCGTGACGTCTAACGAAAACCTCACAACCCCAAATCTTCATAAGAGACATACTAGGACGCTTCCCAGTCCATATCTCATATGGTGTTTTTTCCACTGATTTAGATGGAACACGATTCAGTAAGAATATTGCTGTTTCTAAAGCATGTCCCCAAAAGGATATCGGAAGATCTGCATGACTCATCATTGATCGAACCATGTCCAACAAAGTTCGATTTCTCCTCTCGGATACACCATTCCATTGTGGAGTATACGGAGGAGTGAGTTGTGTGACTATCCCACACTCATTTAGATAGTCATGAAATTCTTGACTTAAGTATTCACCTCCTCGATCTGATCGAAGGATTTTAATACTCTTGCCAAGTTGGTTTTGTACTTCATTCTTGAAATCTTTGAACTTTTCAAAGGTTTCATGTTTATGTTTCATTAGGTACACATACCCATATCTACTGAAGTCATCAGTAAATGTAACGAAGTACTGAAAACCACCTCTAGCTTGTGTACTTATTGGTCCACATACATCACTATGTATTAGTCCCAATAAAACATTTGCCCTTTCAATATGTCCCTTGAAAGGGGCTTTAGTCATCTTGCCCATTAAACAAGACTCGCATGTTTCATATGATTCAAAATCAAATGAATCTAATACTCCATCCTTATGAAGTTTAGATATGCGGTTCTCGTTTATGTGGCCCAAGCGACAATACCAGAGATAAGTCGGATTACAATCATTATTTTTAATCCTTTTAGTATTTATGTTATAGACAGGCATATCAAGATTTAATAAATAAAGACCATTCACCATTTGTGCACTAGCATAAAACATATCATTTAAATAAATAGAACAACAGTTGTCCTTTATCATAAATGAAAATACATACTTGTCCAAACAAGAAATAGAAATAATGTTTTTCGTAATAGAAGGCACAAAATAACAGTCTTTTAAAACCAATGATAAACCAGAAGGTAAAGCTAAACAATAATCTCATATAGCTAATGCAGCAACTCTTGCTCCATTTCCAACTCGGAGATCAACTTCACCTTTCGCCAACAATCTACTCTTTTTGAGGTCCTGCACATTTACACAAATGTGAGATCCACATCCAGTATCTAATACCCATGATGAAGAAGTAGATAAATTGACTTCTATAACAAAAATACCTGAAGTGGAAGTCACACTTCCTTTCTTAAGATCCTATAGATATACTTTGCAGTTCCTTTTCCAATGACCGGTCTCACCGCAATGGAAACAGTTCACTTCCTTTGCTATTCCTCCCTTTGGTTTCAGTGCAGAAGACTTTGGCTTAGATTTAACAAAGACCTTCTTGTTCTTCTTGAAGCTCTTAGCTTCAGTCTTTCTTTTGCTCTTATTCACAATAAGAACATTTGTAGGCTTAGACTTCTTGCTATTTGCTTCAAAAGTTCTAAGCATGCCAAGTAACTGTGGTAGAGTCTTTTCAATTTCAATCATATTGTAATTTAAGACAAATTGACTGAAGCTTTCAGGCAACGATTGCAAGATCACGTCAGTGGCCAACTCTTGGTCCAAAGGAAAACCCAGATTCTCAATATACCCAATCATCTTGAGGACATGAGTTCCAACCAGACTTCCTTCTACCATTCTACACTGGAATAACGCCTTCGAGACGTCATACCTCTCTTGTCTTGCTTGTTGTTGGTACAGTTGCTTAAGGTGCTCGATCATATCGAACGCCTCCATTTCCTCATGTTGCTTCTGAAGCTCAGAGTTCATGGTGGCAAGCATAAGGCACCCAACATCAAGTGCGTCACTTTGATGCTTCTTGTAAGCATCTTTATCGGCTCTAGTAGCCGTTAGGGGAGGTTCCTCAGCAGGTAAGGGTTCCTCTAGGACATATTGCTTATTTTCTTGTTTGAGGACTATCTTCAAGTTCCTATGCCAGTCTAGGAAATTTGTCCCATTTAATGTGTCCTTCTCAAGGACTGATCGCAGTGATAATGTGTTTGTGACGTTGTTAGTTGCCATGGATATCTACAATATAAATATGCAAAATAAGTTTATGATTTTAATCATTTAATATGGTCTTATATTAACTGACACTCCCACTATTTTGTTTAAAATTATCAACCCTCAAAACCTTTAGTGGGCCAAGATCCATATTTCACCTAATCTTGAGTTAGCTTTGGCTAATCGCCCAAGACTCGGTTATTTAGGTAGACAACACTTTGTCAATTACATCACATGTAATTCTTGGATAGTTGGACGAACAACGCTTTGTTCAATTCATCAAATGAATTATTATCCAACCCATGCCTCTAGGTTCCCAATCATATTGAGATAACCTAGTTAAGTCGTACCCAATTTAAAGTATAACGGATATCACAAGTATCCTTTCGCGCCTTACTAAGATTGTCACGGTGCTTTGCTTTGGCAAACCCACACATGTACAATCGAAGTTTTGACGAGTACTTTTAATTTTGGAAGGCATCTAAAACTTAATATTTTAGAGGGATTTATTGATCTCATGATTAGTTTGATAATTTAAAATATGTCCACTACATATAGGCATATACATATCTACATATATGTGTAATACAATTATCAATCTAAAACATAATATAAATCATGCATCAACATACATAATTAAACGTGACATGGTTATAGCCCCTACTAGCGATTTTCTCAAGCCAATGAGAAAATCCTAAGAGTCAACCTAAGGTAACTTCACAAGCACCTTCCTTTGGCTCCAATTTGTGAATGGCCTCCTCATCCCGGCACCATGCTCCATCTTCATTGATCACCATCAATAAATAAACTATACTATATAACATTTACAAATATAGAGAATCGATTCACATTCGAGGGGAACATAGGGGAGGGATAACATTTAGAATAAAATAGAGAAGGCACGACACGCAGGTCGTATTATAAATTACAAACATCCACAAATCCTATCTAATAGGTCAAAGGGCTATAACATGCACCATGCTCAAACAACACATAAAACATGCTATATCATTAAATTAATTAAATTCTAAACATTTTAAAATTTAATTCTAATTAAAACTGTAAAATAAAATTTTGGAAACTTATCGTACGCTTGGGACATCACATGCCACGAACTAATGCGACTAAGCCACGAACCACCATGGTTTGAACCAACCAAACATCACGGCTGGACCAATTATGGGCCTAGGGTTCGAAACCCTAGCCCACGACTTGGTCCGAGCCATTGGCTTGGGTGCGGCGCCGCTATGGTTCCAAACCCTAGCCGCCTTGCACCATCTTGGTTTCTATCGAGCCAACTTGTTCGAAACGCTGGAATTCATGAGCCACGAATCATGGTCAGGCCATGCACGGTGGTGGCTCAACCATCTTGAGCCAAGGGTTCAAAAACCCTAGCTCTCACGTGGTGAAGCCACTTATCCATGCATGCGTGAACCATTATCGAGCCAAAGAGTTCAAAACTCATCCACGTCTCGAAACCTCCATGCACGAACATGAGCCACAACGACTAGGCCATCTCGAGCCAAGGAGTCCGAAACCCCTAGCCCTCACGTGGCTAAGTCGTGGGTCAAGTGCACTAGGTGGTGGCCGAAACATCATGCAATTGATTCGATTATTCGTTTTGTGTATCGTATACATCAAAAATCAATTATATCAAATATAATTTCATGATAATTTCACAAACTTAATATTAACATATCATATATGTTCATACAGTTTTAAATAGCATGCAATATTAATTCTAATATGATTAAAACAATTTAACCACATAAATCCGATATGAGCCTTGTACACGGCTCTGATACCACTGTAAGTAATCCAACAAGCATGGTACGCAGCGGAATATAAATTTTATGGATTACAAGACACCGGATCTATACATAGGTTATCATATCGGATTAGGGATTACAAAAGTCTCACCCTTGTAGCGTATTTGAGCAGATTCCACGAAGCAGCACCACGTCCAACGCCTCCTTCGAGTCACTAGCAAAACTTATCAAGTTTTGCCTCAACGGTATCCACACGATCAAATCAGGTGAAGGGATAGTCTAATAACAAGTTGCTAGACTCGTTCTTAAACCGGAACAAGAAGCACACTCGATTCTAAATCGAAAGGATGGCCGGAATCAACAAGGTTTCTCTTCGGCTATGAAAAACCGAGAACAAGTCGAGGTGGTGCGGCCGTGTGCTTCTTTTAGGTTAGAATGAATGAATTGTGTTAATCTCATTAATCACATTGTAATCAAATCATATATGATTTAATTAAAGGCTTTCATAAAGCCTCATGGGCCCAAACCCATGATTTAATTAAATCTTTATATTCATTTAAGTAAGACTCTTCTTAATTAATTAATTCATCCAATGAATTTAATTCCCTTTATCGATTTAATCTTTTGTGCGACCCGATAGGATCTTGTAATGTTGGCAGTAAAATCTTGTAAGGTGTCTAGCAACACATCAAGGCTACCCAAATTACAAGAATGTCAATGACTCGACATAACCTTTAGAACTTGTGATAATATTAACCATGTAACTTAATCCCTTTGTCATTTGTGTTTAGATTGAACACGAGTCATGGAATAGTCATACTCGTATATTCAATCTTTATTTCTTGATCCCCAAGTAGAACTAGAATAAACGAATAAGCTCGATATCTCATATCGACTTATTCGAGCATGGCCATGCATTTTAGTCTCACTTGATCAAGGGCCAAACACTTCTCCTGTTATATAGGAGGGACAAATCCTATCTCGATCAATCAACATCCCTCTACATAATTCGTAGTGTATCCAATAGTTGTCTTTATAGTTTATCCTGTTACGGGTAACGTTTGACAATATCAAGATACATAACTCCTTATGTTGGGATCTCTGATGATCACAAGTCGTAAGGATTACATACATTATTATCACTATGAGAATTGCATATGACAATCATATAACTATCCATGTTGCATTCTCATGGTGGGTCTGTCCAGTACATCGTTCTCTAACATGTACCCATGTGTTAATTTGATATCTCATATCAATGAACAATTCATCAATCAACACATACTAGTCTCTATGTATTATCATTATCCCGATTCATGATAATACTTGACTAGGGACAATGTTTAAGAATAATACATTATTATTCTAAGGACATTAATATATATATTAATTCACATTGCACAGTTAAACGAATATATAATAATGAATTGTCATTCATAAAATCATAAACATTGTATGTCAAAACAATCATCCAATGACATGTCTTAGGGCATATCCCAACACATCCCAATCATTGCTCGCTCAAAAGCGGCACCATATAATTCCCCATGTATATCCATTTATTGCAAATACAATATACCATGCATTTCACAGTTGCAATAATATAAAAGGCTATGCTCGTACATTATACGTACCTTAGAATTCCGTAGTTCGAATCAAACCTTGCCTCTTGTGACCCGATGCATCATGTGTTAACACATAAAATAACTCTCAATTATTAATGAGCATGCAACCACGTGCCCAAGCACATTCACAATCCCCAATTATATAATCAATTCATGACGATTAACCATTTTAAAAGACCGCGGGCGAAGCATGCATCGATTCCACAACACAAGGTAATTACCAAAATTCACGACCTACCGATGCTAGGTGCCACCGATCGATCGGTAAAACCCAAAAATTACATTTTGGCTACGGCATTGCACCGATCGATCGGTAGCCTATACCGATTGATCACTACGAGCCACCGATCGATCGGTAAGATGCTACCGATCGATCGGTCGCTGCACAAACCCGAAAACCACCATTTTTAAAAGCTTAAAAACCCCAATAAACCATACCCAACTCCTTCCAACTCAAACCAACAACAATTAAAACACCCTTAGACATCCAATAAGGGTTAAAATACATTTTAAACAAGAATACAAGATTCTCCGAAATTTCCCAAAATCCAAATCCAACCCCATACCTAACCAAATACCACAAAATCATAATCAATACAAAGGTAGAGATGAGGGGAAGAAGATTACCAACTTTTCTTCGAGAAATCCAGCCCCGAAATAAAGCCTCCGTCGATTTTTGCTCAGGGGAGAAAAAGGGGAAGGGAAATGGGTTTGGGGAGAGAAAGACGCCTGAGAGAGAGGGGGGGAGAAGGAAAATGATTGAACACCGAGCCCACTTGTTATATATAGTACCAAGGCTCCAAAATCCCAAATCCCCCACAAATACATCATGACTCATTAAAAAATCATCTGTGTTCAATAATTACCTCTCAATCTCAATTTCCATTACCAGCCCGGCACAAAGTACTCCGAACCCCAGATCCCACCAAAAACCAAATTCCAAGGTTATCACCACGATGAGAATATAATCTCAACCCTTGGATTCAACGACTCCAAATACCGGATTTAAATATCCTCGGGAGTCCCAATAGCGCAATTAATTCATAATTGCCACAATTGAAATCCATAAAGGATCATTACCACACCGCGATTTACACCATCAAGTCTCGGGCATTACATCTTTTGAGAACAGGATGAGGAAGAAGTTACTCCAAAAACCCTGTTGCTACTAAAAAGGCATTACAAGATAAAGTTCCACAACCTGAAGCTACCCTCGCTGAGCAAATTACTCTAAAGGATGTGAAAAGGAAGATTTAGAGGAACTACAACGTGGATCCACTGGCATTGTGGAATAAGAATGAGCTCATAGCTACTTTGAAGGTGAAAGCTGGAAAAGAAAATGAGTTCGTCAGATTCAGACCCATCCCATGAATATGGAAGATCGGATGGATATGGAGATAATACTTAAGGAACATCTGGACCTCAAGTTAATCTCAATAGGTGTTTCTCCATATAGCAGTCCAGGATTCCTTGTTCGGAATCACGGAGAAATCAAAAGAGGAATCCAAGATTGGTAATCGACTACAAAGGAATCAACGACGTCTTGGATTTCGATGAATACTTTATCCCAATCAGAGAATATTTGGTAAACAGCATCAAGAATGTCAAAGTGTTTCCCAAGTTTGATTGTAAATCTGGATTTTACCAGATTAAGATGGAGGAGGCAAGAAGAAAATTCACAGCATTCTTGTAGGGTCTTCCTACCTTAACATCACATATTGTACCCATATTAAGGACTAAACATGCATTCATAACCTCTTAAGGGTTCCGGTTGTAGCTTGGAGCTAATAAGATTACAGGTCAACATAAAACTTCAAAAGCTATTTAATTACATTCCCAATAATGAATGTTAAAGTTATAGATTTATACTACTCCTAGAGTAGAGACTATCAAAAATCCTGCATCCTATATTCATCTTGCTCCTTTTAGCTCACCGCCTCTACCCGACTCCTTCGGTCCAAAAGTGTACCTACAGGGACAACACATCGTGAGCATATACATATTTACTTAACATGATATTAAAAGACATACAGTAATGCATAACATCTTAGTTAAGTAAAAGTTATTGGTCGTTCTTCAACTTCTTTTGTTATCCCTGATTCTTGTTCATGTATAAGGGCATCTTACCCCCATTGTATGGCATCTTACCATAACATAACCATCGTGTGGCATTTTACCACATGGGCATCTTACCCAATCGTATGGCGTCTTACCATATCATAAACATCGTGTGGCATCTTACCACAGGGGCATCTTACCCACTCACATACATTGGGTGGCATCTTACCACATGGGCGTCTTACCCAATCATATACGTCGTATGACCTTATCGTAAACTAACTTATCATAAACATCATCATCATAAACATCATCATCGTAAACATCATCATAATCATCATCATAAACATCATCATAGACATCATCATAAACATCATCATCATAAACATCATCATATACATCATCATCATCATCATCATAAACGTCATCATTAAATGTAGGAGTATGATTTACCGTCCGATGCTCGTACGTTTCTTACGTACCTTACTTCCAAAAGAAGGAGAAATTGCAGAACTTTATGTCCTTGAAGTTGTGGGTACCTGGGATGGTTCTACATAACCATACAAATTGATATTAGAAGCTAAACAATAGCCCAATACCAAAAATTCAACAAAATCATCATTTTCCAACTTTTGAACAGTGGCGATCGATCGCCTGATTTTTCACTTCGCGGCGATCGCTCGCTTAAAATGAGGCGATCGATCGCCTGATGCACATTTCGCTACTGGTGTAAGGACCCTAGTTCCTTAAGTGCGGAGTAAGGGCATAATTAGAGCTAATATAAATAATCAGAGTGTAAATGATCGTGTTGAAACTATGAGCCTTAAGAGTTACATGCCAAAATAAGGACTAACAATGGATTAGTTACATTCCCAATCTAAATGAATGTTATCAATTATAGCTTTACACTACTCCTAGAGTAGATACTATACAAAATTAATCATGTCCTTCCTTCCTCAAAAGAATTCTTCACAAGCTCACCGCCTCAACCCGTCTTAGCCTTTATATCATGCCAAAAGTGTACCTACAAGGACAACCCCCAAACATGAGCAATAATATCATTCATATTCAACACAATATGAATATAAAGCGTAAATGCATAATCATAATAAAACACTTCCTGTTTTTCCCATGCATTTTAAACGCTTCCCGTTTGGTTGTCCCTGTACCATAACTCATGAGTATAATCAATAGATTATTTAATGGTCTACACATGTCATGACATAATCCATCTCATCAATACCAAATACCAATCACCAAATCCCTAGTCCGTCCATCACAATGTATTTTAATGCCCCTCGCTTATTTACATATAGGCGGCATAGAATAACATCGCTTCAATGGACATGCGGCGCTCCCACCCCTCGCTTCACATTGAGCGGCAAATATTCTTTCCTCGCCCTATATGATAACCACGCTCAAATGTGACATGCGGCGCTCCCACCCCTCGCTTCACATTTAACGGAAACAAACCAAATAGCGGCAAGCATTAAAATCATCAAGGGATGACCACGACTCATGGGATGTGCACCAATAACCATCATATGCATATACAATCATCATGCATAATTCAACATGTATTTGCATCCACAATGCATAATCACATATATACTCGCATCCACAATGCATAAACAATGAGTATATTAGATACATGTACCGTTGGGTGCCCGTACGTCCTCTACGTACCTTTCCAAAAAGTAGGATGTGGTAGGACTTCAATTCCTTGGCTGTGTCGCCACCTGGGATGGTTCTACACATTCACACAAATCAATATTAGAACCCAATAATAATCTGATACCAAAAATCCTACAATAAAATCCAAAAACACCATATTTTGTGACTCGCGATCGATCGCCGCAAAGGGCCGATCGATCGCGAGATCACACTGCCCGAACATAAATTTTTGCTCTTTCGGCGATCGATCGCCACATTTGGCGCGATCGATCGCCACCCTCGCCGATCGATCGCCCAAACGTGGCGATCGATCGCCAAACGCTTCTGGAGCGTACTGCCTCTTCGCGATCGATCGCCAAAAACGGGCGATCGATCGCCGAGCCCTGTATCGCTAAAAATCGCCATTAATGCTCCAAAACTTCATTCCAACCCATTCCAACTCCCCTACCAACAAACCAATAACATCAAATACATAATAACCTTCCATAAACACTTTAAGCACCTCAAAAATCCAACATTCAACCAAAACCACAACAACCCAAAACAAACCCATTTTAAACCATTTCAAATCCAATCCAAAATCAAATAAAACACTACAAAATCAACAATGAGGTATCCATACCTCTTGGGGACTTCAAATCTCCCAATAAACTCCACAAATCAAGGTTTTTGGAAGGATTTCTCTTCACCCCTAACCTCAAACTCGAAAATGAGGGAAGCGTTTGTGGGAAATGACTTTGGGGAAAATTAGTAAAGTGTTTTGGTAAAGGTGGGGGTAGGGGTTTTAAAACAAGTCCAATTGCATCCCCACAACTAATCATGATGTATTAAACATCCCAACATGATATTTAAAAGGCATTAATCTAAGATGCACCAAAATACCAATTAAACTCATGATTTCCAATTAATTGCTAACCATGGCAAATAAATCATGCTAATAACAATTTATCCAACATGCACAACATGCATCCTGAAATGCACTCCCGGGTCACCCTTTCCATGTGACCATGCATTTCCATAAGATAAATAAATCCAACACATAATTAATTACCACCATAATTAATCATATAAACACAATTAATGCCCAAATTGGAATTAATCATTTCGGGGATATCACAATACTCCCCTACTTATAAGATTTCCTCCTCGAAATCACATGCACTTACCCCCAAAAAAACTAAACATAATCACATACCAGAGAATAGTTCCGGGTAGTGCTGCACCATATGCCGCTCCGTCTCCCACGTAGCCTCCTCGACACCCCTGCGATCCCACTGAACCTTGATCATAGGTATCACTTTGTTCCGAAGTCTACGGTCTGCTCGATCCATAATTCTAACAGGCCGTTCCACATAAAACACATCGGATTCTAACTGAACCTCGGAAGGCTGTAATACATGCGACGGATCCGGCTCATACTTCCGCAGCATCGATACATGAAACACATCATGTATACCAGATAAAGAAGGCGGCAGAGCTAGTCGGTAAGCTAATGTGCCCATGCGCTGCAAAATCTCGTACGGTCCAACATACGTCGGAGACAGTTTTCCGCGCATCCCAAATCGCACAACGCCTCTGAAAGGCGAGATCTTCAAAAAGACCTTATCTCCCAACTGAAATTCCAACGATCTCCGCCGTTTATTCGCATAAGCTGCCTGTCTGTCCTGGGCTGCTTTCATTTTCTGTCTTATCATCTTTATCTTTTCTTCCATCTCCCGAATCAACTCCGGTCCTCCGACCGATTTGCGGTCCAAATCATCCCAACACAAGGGTGATCTACACCGTCTGCCATAAAGAGCTTCAAAAGGAGCCATCTGAATACTCGCCTGGTAGCTGTTATTATAAGAGAACTCTACCAAGGGTACCGAATCTTGCCAAGAAACATCGAACTCCAAAACACAAGCTCTCAACATGTCCTCGAGCGTCTGGATAGTACGCTCGGTCTGGCCATCCGTCTGAGGATGATATGCAGTGCTCAATCTAACTTCAGTTCCCAAGGCTGACTGAAGGCCCTCCCAAAAATGAGATGTAAATCGGGGATCTCGATCCGACACTATGGAAATGGGGATCCCATGCAATCTCACCACATCTCGAATATACAACTGCGCCATCCTCAAAAAGGTGAAAGTCATGCTATAGGGGATAAAATGAGCTACCTTAGTCAATCGATCCACAATCACCCAAATAGCATCAAAGCCTGAAGCACTCCTCGGCAGGTGAGTCACGAAGTCCATGCAAATGTGTTCCCACTTCCACTTCGGTATCTCCAAGCTTCTCAACTCGCCGCCAGGTCTCTGTCTCTCTGCCTTAACCTACTGGCAGATCAAACACCTCTTAACAAAAGCGACGACGTCATGCTTCATTCTCTTCCACCAAAACTGACCACGTAGATCTTTATACATTTCTTCCCGCCTGGGTGGATGCTAAGTCTGCTACTATAAGCTCGCTCCAAGATCCCTCTACGCAACTCCGGCGTACTCGGAACCACCCAACGGTTACCCAATCTCAAATATCCGTCCTCAGCCACCTTGAATTTCGTTGGCTGACCAAGATGTACTAACGATAACCATCTCTGAACCTCACCATCTGACTTCTGAGCTCTCCTGATGTTCTCATAGATATCTGGCTCAGCTAACAAGGTCGATACATGCACAGGTGATGCATCTATGTCAAAATCATAGCCCAGATGGCAATAGGAGGTCATCATAGCCGACAAATGGATGACGTCCTCAGCAGAACTCCTAACTTTCCGGCTCAAAGCGTCTGCTGTCAAATTAGCTTTTCCGGGATGGTACTCAATCTCACAATCATAGTCTTTGAGTAAGTACATCCACCTCATCTGCCTCATGTTCAGCTCCGCCTGAGTGAATAAAAACTTGAGGCTCTTGTGATCCGTGAATATGGTAAATGAAGTACCATACAAATAGTGTCTCCAAATCTTCAGGGCGAAGATGATAGCCGCCAATTCCAAGTCATGGACTGGGTATCTAGTCTCATGCGGCTTCAACTGTCTTGATGCATAAGCTACCACATGCTTATCTTGCATCAGTACACACCCAAGGCCCTGAAGTGATGCATCGGTATACAAAACAAATCTGGAGTTTTCTGTAGGGATCACTAACACTGGCGCCGTGGTCAAACGGTGCTTCAACTCCTGGAAGCTCTCCTCACAAGCTTCTGACCAAAAGAAAGGTACTCCCTTCTGGGTCAACTGTGTCAACGGCTTGGCGATCTTCGAAAAGCCCTCGACGAAGCGTCGATAATAACCGGCCAAACCAAGGAAGCTCCGTATTTGAGGCACAGAAGTGGGTGCGGCCCACTCCATCACAGCTTCAATCTTCCTGGGATCCACAGATATTCCGCTGCTCGATATGACAAGACCCAGAAACACTACACTGTTCAACCAAAATTCGCACTTGCTGAGCTTGGCATACAACTGGTGGTCTCTGAGAATCTGGAGTACTATCCTCAAGTGTTTCACGTGCTCTTCCTTATTCCGGGAGTAGATGAGAATGTCGTCAATAAATACAATGACGAACTGATCAAGATACGGCTGAAACACTTTGTTCATCAGACTCATAAAGACCGCTGGAGCATTCGTCACGCCGAACGGCATCACTAGGAACTCATAATGTCCATATCGAGTCCGAAATGCGGTCTTCTGTACATCTTCCTCCCTGACTCGAATCTGGTGATACCCGGACCTCAAATCAATCTTGCTATAAAGTCTGGTACCTTGCAACTGATCAAACAGATCATCAATCCTTGGGAGAGGATACTTGTTCTTTACTGTGGCTTTATTCAGTTGCCGGTAATCGATGCACAACCGCATCGAACCGTCCTTCTTTTTCACAAAAAGAACCGGTGCGCCCCATGGCGATACGCTCGGGCGTATATATCCCTTGTCAAGGAGCTCCTGCAACTGCTCCTTCAACTCTCTCAACTCTGCCGGTGCCATCCTGTAAGGTGCACGAGAGATAGCGGATGTCCCCGGTAACAACTCGATCCCAAACTCAAGTTCTCTAGCCGGTGGGAATCCTGGGATCTCTCTTGGGAATACATCAGCGAACTCTGCTACCACTGGTACATCCTCAACTCTCAATTCTTTATTCTTCCCAGACGTGTCCACGGCATAGATGAGATAGCCCGTGTGGCCACGTTCCAACAGCTGAGTCATCTTGATCGCTGAAATCAACGGAATCTTCGCACGAGAACCGTTGCCATTAAAAGTCCACTGACTACCCAAATCAGGTCTGAACTTCACTCTTTTCTGCCGGTAATCTACCACTGCCTGATATCTGTTCAGAATATCAATACCCATGATGCAGTCGAAGTCGGGCATGCCCAACACGATCAAGTCTGCCTTCAACTCGTTGCCCTCAAAATAAATGAGGCAATCTGCCATAAACTGATCAGCAACGACATTTCTTCCAGTGGGTGTCGAGACCAAGAGAGGCGTGGGTAAAGAAGACGTGCGCATATGGTGTCTTTCCACAAGCCCACAGATACAAAAGAGTGGGAGGCACCTGTATCTATCAAAATAAAAGCAGGGTACGTAAATAAATGACACGTACCGGCGATCACCTCCTCTGGGGCTGCCTGAGCCTGCTCTCTGGTCAGTGCATACACCTGTCCCTGAGACGGTCCCACTGTCTGACATCCCGATGGTCGAGGCACAAACTACTGCCTCTGGTGTACTGTCCTGTCATCAAATCTCGGCCTGTTGCCCTGAAACTCTGACTGTCCTCCCCGGGTGGGGCAATACCGAGAGATGTGGCCCATCTTGCCACAGCTATAACAGGCAGGGCACTTATTCGAAGAATGTGGCCCTCCACAATTGTCGCACCTTGGCTCCCCCGATCTATTCCCTTGCACAGGCCCTCGGTTGGCCGACCAATTCTTCTTGTTCTCTTGTTTCTGACCAAAGAATTTCTTCCCACTAAACCGTGAAGATGAAGAGGCACCACGAGGTTTAAATGGCTCTCCCCGGGGCCTCAAGCTGTCATTAGCTTGCCTCTGCTGTGGCACTTGTGGGGGAATAGCACAAGGATAAGCTCCTACTCCAATCTCGGCAAGCTCCGCTCTTGTGAGAGCATCATCAAAAGAAGTGGGGTTATTGGTGATAACCCGGTCAAAGAGCTCCGGTCGCAACCCCTTCATAAAATTCCTCATCTTTGCGTGCCCATTGGTGGCAATGTGGGGAACATACCTCAGCAACGAAGAGTACTGCATGGCATAGTCTGACACTGTCATGTTCCCCTGTTTCAAACTTGCAAACTCATCCTCCTTCGTCTGTCTCGCCGCTGCGGAGAAGTACCGGTTCAGAAACCGGGTTCTGAAGAGTGTCCAATCAATCACTGCACCATGTGCTCTCAGTTCCATTCCCGTGCTCCTCCACCACATCAAAGGTTTCTTGGCTAACTGAAACTCCGCCAGCCTCAGCCAAGCTGTAACAGGACAAGGAGCCGATACAAATATCTGCTCCAGTCTTTCTAGCCACTCTTCGGCCTCCTCCCCTGATTCTGTTCCCTCAAACCGGGGCGGGTGGTAAGACAGAAACTGAGTCAAGCTAATCTCACCAGGTAGCAATAACTGAGCCACTGGTTCCATGCCTACTGCTGGTGGAGGTAAAGGGTTTTCCTGACCAATACTAGCATTAACACTGCCCACATCGCCCACCTCTTCATTGAGGTTCCCCGCGTTCATAGCAGCCATGCTGTAACACAAAGGTTAACAACAATTCCAAAACAAATATACATGTTATGCCGTTAGATAACAGGAATGATGGATATACATCAATATGCACCACATGCATAAACATGCCTCAAATGTAAGCACCTAGCCAATCATGCTAAGGCTACCCTTCACTCGTTCCCGGGTTCTCTAACCACTGCTCTGATACCACTAATGTAAGGACCCTAGTTCCTTAAGTGCGGATTAAGGGCATAATTAGAGCTAATATAAATAATCAGAGTGTAAATGATAGTGTTGAAACTATGAGCCTTAAGAGTTACATGCCAAAATAAGGACTAACAATGGATTAGTTACATTCCCAATCTAAATGAATGTTATCAATTATAGCTTTACACTACTCCTAGAGTAGATACTATACAAAATTAATCCTGTCCTTCCTTCCTCAAAAGAATTCTTCACAAGCTCACCGCCTCAACCCGTCTTAGCCCTTCTATCATGCCAAAAGTGTACCTACAAGGATAACCCCCAAACATGAGCAATAATATCATTCATATTCAACACAATATGAATATAAAGCGTAAATGCATAATCATAATAAAACACTTCCTGTTTTTCCCATGCATTTTAAACGCTTCCCGTTTGGTTGTCCCTGTACCATAACTCATGAGTATAATCAATAGATTATTTAATGGTCTACACATGTCATGACATAATCCATCTCATCAATACCAAATACCAATCACCAAATCCCTAGTCCATCCATCACAATGTATTTTAATGCCCCTCGCTTATTTACATATAGGCGGCATAGAATAGCATCGCTTCAATGGACATGCGGCGCTCCCACCCCTCGCTTCACATTGAGTGGCAAATATTCTTTCCTCGCCATATATGATAACCACGCTCAAATGTGACATGCGGTGCTCCCACCCCTCGCTTCACATTTAGCGGAAACAAACCAAATAGCGGCAAGCATTAAAATCATCAAGGGATGACCACGACTCATGGGATGTGCACCAATAACCATCATATGCATATACAATCATCATGCATAATTCAACATGTATTTGCATCCACAATGCATAATCACATATATACTCGCATCCACAATGCATAAACAATGAGTATATTAGATACATGTACCGTTGGGTGCCCGTACGTCCTCTACATACCTTTCCAAAAAGTAGGATGTGGTAGGACTTCAATTCCTTGGCTGTGTCGCCACCTGGGATGGTTCTACACATTCACACAAATCAATATTAGAACCCAATAATAGTCCGATACCAAAAATCCTACAATAAAATCCAAAAACACCATATTTTGTGACTCGCGATCGATCGCGGCAAAGGGCCGATCGATCGCGAGATCACACTGCCAGAACATAAATTTTTGCTCTTTCGGCGATCGATCGCCACATTTGGCGCGATCGATCGCCACCCTCGCCGATCGATCGCCCAAACGTGGCGATCGATCGCCAAACGCTTCTGGAGCGTACTGCCTCTTCGCGATCGATAGCCAAAAACGGGCGATCGATCGCCGAGCCCTGTATCGCGAGAAATTGCCATTAATGCTCCAAAACTTCATTCCAACCCATTCCAACTCCCCTACCAACAAACCAATAACATCAAATACATAATAACCTTCCATAAACACTTTAAGCACCTCAAAAATCCAACATTCAACCAAAACCACAACAACCCAAAACAAACCCATTTTAAACCATTTCAAATCCAATCCAAAATCAAATAAAACACTACAAAATCAACAATGAGGTATACATACCTCTTGGGGACTTCAAATCTCCCAATAAACTCCACAAATCAAGGTTTTTGGAAGGATTTCTCTTCACCCCTAACCTCAAACTCGAAAATGAGGGAAGGGTTTGTGGGAAGTGACTTTGGGGAAAATTAGTAAAGTGTTTTGGTAAAGGTGGGGGTAGGGGTTTTAAAACAAGTCCAATTGCATCCCCACAACTAATCATTATGTATTAAACATCCCAACATGATATTTAAAAGGCATTAATCTAAGATGCACCAAAATACCAATTAAACTCATGATTTCCAATTAATTGCTAACCATGGCAAATAAATCATGATAATAACAATTTTTCCAACATGCACAACATGCATCCTGAAATGCACTCCCGGGTCACCCTTTCCATGTGACCATGCATTTCCATAAGATAAATAAATCCAACACATAATTAATTACCACCATAATTAATCATATAAACACAATTAATGTCCAAATTGCAATTAATCATTTCGGGGATATCACAACTGGGCATTGGCGATCGATCGCGCCATTTGAGGCGATCGATCGCCCACCTTCATTTTTGCCCACTGCCTCTCGGCGATCGATCGCTGCATTTGTAGCGATCGATCGCCACAACCAGTGGCCGCGATTTCACCCTTTTTGTGTTCATTTTCCAAGCTCATCCTCATACCTTTCAAAACCAAACTTTCCTACAACATCAACAACATCATAACCCACTAAAACCCACATAAAACACTTCAAAAATCATACCCCAAACATATATAACACATACCCAAAACAACCCACATAAATCAACAAAACTAACCCATTTCAACACCAAACATCTTGAAAACTTAAGGAAGGGTCCCATACCTCTTGTAGGCTCCAAATCTTAACAAAGATCACACAAACAAGGATTTTGTGAAGCTTTCTTCTTCCTTCCTTGGTGTATTTCGAAAATGGTGTGGGGTTAGGGTTGAGGGATGAAATTTGGGGGTTAAAGGAGTGATTGGTAAAGTGAGGTAAAATGTAGGAAAAGGTGGGTAGTGGGGATTAAAAAGGGGTTGTGCAATGTTAATTTAAAATTTGTACCCCAAACTTAACATGATGTATAAGACACCCCAACATGGTATTTTAAAAGCATTTTGACAAAATGCACCAAACTTCATCTAAAATCACATCTTCCTCATATTTAATAATCAATACAATTAAATCATGTTAACATCTTATTACCCAACACATAAATCAATTACCACATGATTCATCATATAAACATAATTAATGCCTTAATTGCAATTAATTAATTTCGGGGTATCACAATTCTCCACACCACAAGGACATTATATCTGGAATCTCATGCCAATTGGATTGGCAAACGCTCCCCAGATATTCCAAAGGAAGATTTAAAATCTTTTCAAAGATTACTTCAACTTTATGTTCGTGTACATTGGCAACATCCTTATTGCTCAAGAAACATAAAAGAGCATATTAAATATTTGGAAATCTTTTTAGATGTTAGTTACAAGGAAATACTAGTGCCCTCCGAAAGGAAGGCAGTTGTTACTACAATACAGATCGAATTTCTTGGAATTGAGATTGACGAATCTGGAATCATTTTACAGAAACATATTGTTGAAAACGTGCAAGGATATCCGGATGATCTCAGTGATTTAAAACAACTTCAAAGTTTTCCGGGAGTTGTTAATTTTGCTGGGACGTTCATAAACAACCTAGCAAATCACGGGAAGATGTTCAGTCCATTACTCAAAAAAAGATGTTAAGTTCGAATGGACGGAAGATCACAGACAGGCTGTCAAACATCTTAAAGAAGTTTGCAGGCAACTACCAAAGCTTACAATTCCAAACAATGAGGATGAACTGACATTATATACAGATGCCAGTGATCATTGATGGGCTGCAGTACTCATGAAAGCCACACCAGATGGAGAGCGGTCTATTTGACAGCAGCAAAGTTATCAGATGTCACATCAACGAGAAGGAGTTCTTTGCAATTCGAAAGGCTTTAAAAAATGGTCATTATTTTTACTTGCAAAGAAATTTATCTTAAAAATAGATAATACAAGCGTCAAGTCTTTTTTGAAAAATAAGATTGAATCAAAACGGGAAAATACTAGACTTTTAAGATGTCAAGCTATTCGCCAATATTATAATATGATATTGTCATAGTGAAATCTAATAAAAATGTTCTTGCAGATTTCTTTAAGCTGTTTTTTGTTTGATTGGGTGGTGGATATGATCATATGACAAAGCAAACAATAGAGACAAAAAAATTTGCATGGACCATATTTGGCATCACCGAAGATAAGAGGTGAGAGAGAATTGCACAGCCGCTATCTCAATAATTTCATGTACGTCCTGCAATTATTTTACGCTACCTTTCAACTTGACAATTGTTCGCCAAGTGTATCTCAGGAATCAAAATAATAATGGTTTTAAAATAAGTTTTATGTCGATGCGAGATTTGTAATCTCCGTCCTTAAGACAATATTGCCCCGCGATGGTGCTAACGGTTTGCTATGGCAATTTGTCTCCCAAGATATAACGACTAGGACTTGTGATATGAACACTCCAAATCACAAGTCATCAAACCACAAAAGTTCGAAGCACTCAATTTGATGAACAACAAATGCTCTCAAATTTCACTTATTATATGATGTGGATTTCAAAAATCAATATGTAAAACAAGTGGGGTTATGTTGTACATATAGTGAACCAAAACAAGTGTGAATTGACACCATTTGGAGGTACTATATCGCCAAAAATTGCACCCTAAACGTGAATGAACATACAATTTCACAAAACAGATACAGTGCTCGATCGATCGATCAATGAGCTCGATCGATCGAGCTACTGTTCACGAAAACAACGATTTTCTGGCCCGCTCGATCGATCGAGCATAAAAAAAATTTAACTCTTTTACTTTTTCAACAATCCCCCACATGAATTAAATTAATGCATGTATGCAATTTAGTGCTTTGACGAACTATTATGGCATCTAGAGAGATAGCTTGCGGCTTTGAATCTTTTGTAGTAGTATTCAATCGGATTAACTTGACTTAATAGTGGACTTATAGTCTTGAACTATTTAGTCGTTGGTGTAAACCAAGACAATTGAACCCACACCATAACAATTCTAACATCCGTATTGGTTTCTTACGGTTGTGTCCGTTTCGGCCATGGACCACGCTTGGTTTCATAAGTGCTTTTCATTATTTGAAGCGTCCACACTTCGCACTTACGTAGGTGAGCTCCTAGAAGAGTATCCCGCTATACTCCAACATATTCTAATATGTCTTAAGAATCATTAAAGGCATTTTGTCTATCCTTGTACCCCTTTTGGAGGCTACACCCCTTATCATAGGAATGGGTCGGAGATTAATACTCCAACATATTCTAATTCTAATAGTGTTGCTGATCATTTTGCTAGTCACTCTTATTTGGTTTAAACATCATCTACTTTGCTGATGCATTTTAACGATAAATGGCTTAAATATTAACTGCGCACTCGATAATGTTATTTGTAGCAAAACCAAACAGGTTTGACTAACATCAAAATTCATAGTCGAGTTCACGTAACCTAACATTGGTCTTAATCATTCATCTCACAGTTAACGTAAACTTCATCCATTTAACTATTTTGCTCAGTTTTGGAATTATAATCAGGTTTTAGGTAGTATTGGAAATATGAAATACCATTCATTATTTATGCTAGTTCAAAAGTAAACTTAGAGCCCGATGAGCTACAAATTGGTCACTTTGAGCACCCGACCATCCAGGATTAAGATAGGAATGGGTGTTTTTGAAATTTGTATATACAATTTTTTATATTCGACATCATTTTATCAGAGATCATGTGATGAAGAAGGAAATTCGGATTGAGTACATTTCAGTAGAAACCCAAGCTGCTGATATCTTCACTAAACTATTACCCGAGATAAGTTTTCATACTTTCACAATATTCCTAGTTAAGAATATATTACAAAATATTATTATGTGAATTATTGTTATCTTAATGCATGTTTTAGGGAGAAGTAGTTTTTAATTTTTGCTATGCATGAACTAAGGGAATATTTGGACTAAGCTGGTGAGCGGTAGTCTGTTGGTGTCTAGCTTACTATCTTGTTAGCAAAGTCTCCACAGCAACAAATCTTACCAAGTATGCTAATCACAAGCAAACTCTTAGGTACCGTTTGAAGTGATGGATATGATAAGTAATGTAAAGATTAAAAAATTGTGAAATGATTGTAAAAATAGTATGTGATAAGTTATATATTGTTTGATTGGAGAATAAGATGGTTGATAAGGATTATTATATGTTATAATGACTAAAATAACCTTATCATTATAATAATAATAAAATATAATAAAAATAATAATATATATCTAAGAATCATAATAATATATATATATATATATTATGATTAATAGTATATATAATATAATATTAATATAATATAATAATCATAATATAGAATAATAATAATCATAATTGTGTGTATGTATATATAATAATAATAGTAATAATAATAATAATTATATTATATATAATAAGAATATATATATAATATTAATAAAATAAAATAAAAAATATATAGATTTGAAGAGATATATATATATATCTGCATATATAATAATAATATTAATATATATATAATTTATATACATTTTTATTAGAATATATATATAGATAGATAATCATAATATAGAATAATAAACATAGTAAATATATATATATATATACACGTGTGTATATATACATAAATATAATAATAATAATAATAATAATAATAATAATAATAATAAGAATAGTATATATATATATAATATATAAATTATTATATTAATAACATATTATAATAATTATTATTATTATTACATAATATATATATATATATATGCATATATAATAATAATAGTAATATAAATATAATTTATATACATTATTATAATATATATATGTAATCATAATATATAAAAATAAACATAGTATATATATATATATAATAGTAATAATAATAATATTAATAATAATAAGAATAGTATATATATAATATATATAAATTATTATATTAATAACATATTATAATAATTATATAATTATTATTATTATTATTACATAATAATATATATAATAATCATAATATATATGTATGCACACATATGTATATGAATAATATTAAATTATTAGTTTTTAATAATAATAAAAATATAATATATTACAATAATCATTATATAATAATAATAAAATAATAAGAATAAGAATGCAATAAATAAAATAATACAATATAATAATAAAGTTGTAGAAAATAAGTTTTAATTTTTGACGAAAATTTTAAATTTTGAGATAGTATAAAAAGGCGAAAAGGGTATTTATGTCATTTTGTTGCAAATTAGGATTAGAATGAGAAAAATATAGTAGGATAGTTTTTTTAAAAAAATGAAACAAACATAGGATAAGAATAATAATCCGAAGATTACTAATCATATCCCAAACTCCAAACGTTAACTTAAGGTATCAACAAATTGGAATGTCGTACTTTATTAAAATTTTTAATTACATTTATTGAGTACTTATATGTATGGTTTAATCTTGTCCATTAAAATTTTAAAAGTTTCAAATCAGACTGTGGATGGGATGATATCTGTCAGTGTATCATTTCATTCACAGTACATGGCAGTTCATCTCCCCCATCAAACCATGTACTTATCATTTCAAATTCAAATTTTACATATTTTGCTAACATTATTCTCAAGACTTACTCAGCAAAACTTTTCCAGCAATCTCCGTTTCATTCGTTCAATCTTTTTAAAACTGCATCATGTGTAAAGACCCGGATTTGAGGCTATCCAACAAGTGAGTAATTGATGCAAGTTAAACTCTTTTGTTATCAAATAAATGATTAGGTGTTAATCTTTGAATTAGAACTCTAATTGAATCAAGATGGTTTAATTAAGTGTCCTAGGAGGTGTCAAATTCTTGTTGGAAGAATTTGCAAATTTCTAAACTCTAGCATAGAGTTTCAATACTTCAAGGAGTCCCTAACCAAATCAAACTCCTTCCATTTAAATCGAAATTCAGCAACATGGATCGACCAAAATCTGGTAAAATTCATCCGAAAACTTCACCCTTTTGTTCCATGTTTTACCAAAGCATCAAACACCTCCAAGGGACTTTCAAGACTCTCGAAATCTCACCTCTTCTCAAGCCACATACCTCAGCCTTCGAAAGACTCCATCCGAGACGCAATCAAAGATCAAAACAGAATCTGTTCTTCCACCTCAAAGATTTCAGAATCGGATCCCTTCGATTTCGAGTTAGAGTCCAACTCAAACTCCTAAAGTTTGGTCCAACCATCACCTATAAATATAAGTGCCAACCTTGAGAAATTTACATCACAATTTCCCTTCCTTCTCAGCCTCCAAAAGCCGAGAACCCACGGTTTCTGTCCAGCAAATCGAGTAGCCAAATTCCTTCAAAAATCAGCACCAAAAGCCGAAGCTTTCATCGAAAATTCCAGCATCTGTTTCGAGAATCTGGTTGCTGTCAAGCCTTCGAAATTCTATCCAAAATCCCTTCCTTTTTTCCAGCAAGTTTCGAGAACTATAACCGAGCCAAGTTTCATCATCTTGTTCCAGCAAACTATCGAAGCAAACTATCCACAAGGAACTCAACATATTCTTCATAGTGTCTTCGAGTTATCTAGAATCTCAGCCGAAGAATTCTATCAAGGGAACCTTCGATTACAGCCGAGAAGTTTGAGTTACGAGTTAAAAGTCTAGCAAGCCAAGGATAGGAAGAATCCGTTCGAGTTATACCTCGATCAATCAAGCACGATACCAAGCACTGTAAGTGGGCTTTTGTTATATATATTCGTTTCGTTTTCAAAAATACTATGTATGTTTTTAAAATCCCAATCGATATGTATTATGTTGAAATTATGAAAGTATATTTTGTAAGCACGTTAAACTCGAAATCTAATTGGATTTGGATCCCCATGACCCTGATGCGGTGGGGTGTAACCGCTAAAAGAACCTTATATGGTGGTAATCCGTTGTTTCTGAATTATCCAGACCCTTTATTCGTGGGTTAGCAGATGTTATGACCTCATCTCTAGGAGGGTTAAGTCTAGAGACTGATATCAGTACCAAGAAGAGAGTAGAATGATTTACTGTGCTTAAGTATATGAAAATTATGAAACGATATGTTATGTCATGGCTCGTAAGGGCAAATCAAGTATGTTAAGATACATTCATATCGGTTTATGCAAGTTTTATGATCCAAGTTTATGAAAATTATGTATATGTATGATATCGATTGTCCCCCACTTGCTGAGTGTTTTCCAAAGCACTCAACCCCTTACTCTACATCCCCAGATAAAGCTGAAGAAGAAGTTCAAGCCGAAGAAGATCACCAATTTTAGGGTTGGTGAAATCAAGTCCGCTGCGTAAATCAAGATCTTTTATGTTTTCAAGTTTTCCAGTTTTAAGACAATTTTAATTATTCAGTTGTTAAGTTTTTAATTCCGTATTTCTTTATTCATTGTAAAGACAATGGGTTTTTATTTTTATGGAAAAAGACTGGCTTTTTAGTAGTTATGATATTATGAGGCTTATTGATTTCAAGTTGTTTATGGAAATCAATGCCGGTGTTAGTGACCCTGATCTCGGGGCGTGACATCATGTATGTCGCAGCATAAATGTATCCATGTCGATTTCGAGTCTTGTTCTACATAGACAGTTATGGTGGAGATGTTCCAGTCTATTGAAAAATCAGGTCTTTGGAAGTTTTTTAGCCTTACTCCATCGTATTATGTTGAAGAAATAATGGCATTCTTTGTCATGAATCATGATACTCTGGAGGATGAGGTGGTCAATGAGACCGTTGGAGAAACAGACATATCCATGAACGAAGGACTCTTTGCTACAACTTTTGATCTACCAAACAAGAGTATCTCGGAATTCTAATGTGTTTCCCAGTAGTTGAAGCAGGCCATGGGAAGGAATTTTTTTAAATATACTACTAAGCTCAAGCCCACCTTCAATAAGAAGGACATGAAGATCCTGTAGCATATTCTAGTAGGCATTATGGCCAAGCCCATTTTGTGCAATGCCTGTTCGTTTGATACCATCACCCAAGAAAAGTTCAAGATGATGATTGCTATTACTCGGGGGATGGAGATCAACTAGTATGCCATCAACTTCAGAGTCAAGTGTGGGATGGTGGGCGGCAAAAAGCAATCTGTGGGGTTGCTAAAAACTAAGTCAGCTGTTCGAACAACTGGCAGTTATAATTGGCAGAGCTAATCCTCTAAATCAGCTCATATTCATAACTGCTGAATACTTATTGTCATTCAGAGGGAGGACAAAGATAGTAGAAAAGGACGCCACTAAGAATGTAGTGCAAGAAACAGTGCAGAGAATGAGGCTGCCAAGAAAATAGTGAAAAGGAAGAGGCCTCTGGTGGTGAGTAACTCAGAGCAGACTGTTTCTAGTCAAGCAGATTATACTCCACATCCCAAAAAGCCCAGAACTACTATGGGCAAGCATGTTGCATCTATTACTGCTACTGTCCTTAGTCTTGTTGCAGCTCAACCGACTGTCATGGCCCCTGTACTAATCTTTATCGTCCCTGCTGCTCCGAAGCAAAAAGGTATATCTTTCAGGGAGCCTACCAAGTTTACGCCAGATTAGGCCTATCCGAGGTGTTGTTGAAGTGAAGGATAAGTGTGTGCTGGGCCCAGCAAACCCAAGTTTATTGCCCAAACAAACATTGACCTTGTGATGAATGAGGTCAATGAATTTAATGAGGAGAAGCTGTTGTAGTTTGATTAATGGGTGGATTTCAGGCAGACTTAGACTGTCTAATTCAAAACTTTGAAGAATGACATCAACATGGCTATCAAGCTAGATGAAGGTTTGATCTGTCTGTTGAAGACAAGATTGTGCTGGAAGTATTGCAGAGAAGAAACTATCTCCATCTACTCCTCGAGATTCAGAAGTTGAGGGAGTTGTTGGATGCCAGGGAGATAATTTTGATGCCAAGTGTCCATCAGCCAGAAATGACTCTGCTATTATCAGCCAGCTATACATGAATTTGATGTCTCACCGGGTTGGCCTCATTCTTCAAAGACAGAGATTTGGCATCTCTTCTTCCAGTTCTGAGGAAAAGCAACCATAAGGCCAATCTACTCCAGACCCGAAATAGATGAGTACAACAGACTCCTCTGCTGTCCCAGAGCAAACTCCTCCGGCATACCCACTAGTGTAATGGAAGAAGTACACCCACCTCCTCCACAAACAGCACAAGAAACACCTCTCCTTGAGGTAGATTTGATGAACGTGGAAGAGGTGATTTGATTTGATCGGTCCTCAAGGATGTGGAAATTCCATATGTCCTCGAGGAGGAAATTTTTGTAAAAAGAAGTTTTTGACGAGCAAGTTGTTATAGCTATAGAAGAATAACAAGCTCCTCCCCCAACATCCAAGAAATCTTTATGGAAGAACCATCTCTTGAGGAAACAATCCAAGATCAACCTACTCCTGAACATCCAGTTCAAGAAATTGCCGAGGTTGATGCTATTTTGTTGAATAGTTTCAACTGTAATTTTTGATATAGCTCCTAACCTTACTATTGAGTCTGCTGCAATTGCTGAAGACATTGTTGAAGATAGGGTGGACGAATTGACCGAATCCCTGGCCAGCCTTGTTACTCACAGTGATGCTCAGATTGATGCTGTCTTGGAGGAAGCTATCATAGAACAACAAATGGTGCCAGACCCAGAGCATGTGCTACCTTTGGCAATAGAACATGCCATATCCCTTGCCGTTGATGATTTTGAGGTTGAAGATGTTGTTGCTGCTCAGGATTCTCCTCATACTGTTGGTAACAAAGATGAGTTGGATGTAAATGTAGAGGATTTTGCTCAGGATCTAGCAATGATCATAGATACATCCTCTGCTGGACCATCTCAAGGAAAATATGTTCTTCCAGAGTCTGCTGGCCTCGATGGAACAGATCACATGCCTCTCTCTCCTCTTAGAGCATCTATGTTTGACATGACGAGTACATTCAACTCCGTGATTGCTGAGATCAAGGAAATGAAGTATGGTCAAGACAATGCTGAAACAACCTTTGATACATTCAAGAAAAATATTTCAAATAAGCTCAATCTTCTCCAGTCGAACATCAAAGTTATATTCGATCAGGTGAAGGACGTGAAGAAAAATTCTACTGTGGCTACAGATGAGTTTGCGAGGAAGATTATTAAGAGCAATCTTGAATTGAATCAGAAATGGACACCATGCAGACAACCTTCTCCTCCCAGCTCATCGATATACATGAGTTGTTGAAGAAGATGCATAATGACAAAAAGGGGAAGAGAGGTACAAAAGACCAGAGCCGAGCAGGCAGTCCATCAAACAACAATAGCCCATCAAATAACCATTTAGCAGACATCATAAATAGTATAGGGTTGTAAACTTTAGTATAGGATTATATTTTTTTCATTTCATACATAGTATATGATTGTACTTTGAAATCATTTGAAATAAACATGATTCTATTCATTTCAATGTAAAATTTGCGATTTCAATTTTCTGTAAAAGTTTTCTAGGCAGTTTGATGTATACAAATCCAAGTTGAATACTCAAAGAAGATCAGACTAATTTTTTCATCCCCAATAAGGGGGAAATTGTTAGAACTTTTAAATTTTGGTGATTACAAAATAGCTTACTTCCGAAGACTCTACTATACTATTAACGGATGCTAGGTTGCTGTCAGCAAAGTCGAGAACATCTTAGTTCAGACCAGCAGAGTCTAAACAATAGCTTCGTTCAGAACATCGGAGTCCAAACGACAGCTTATTCAGACCAGCAAAGTCCATGGCCAGCCAACTTTAGAATATAACAGAGTTTGCAAGCAGACTAGCAAAGTTCAAGAAAGTAGCAGACGCATCACTCCAGCCGATTGCTAGCATGATAGTACACTGTCAACAATACTATTTCATACAGTTTTCGGAGAATTAAATACTTAACTAGCTGTTGTTAAATAATTTGACAAAAAGTCGAAGGGAATATCATGTGACTGTACAGCCAACAAATAGTACCTGGTAGCCAAATGCAGTAAAGTTCACGTTTCAATGCTCAACTATAAATAGCCATGTTGATACAGAAATCCTGCTGCGTATTTTTGAATCAACATTCAATATCTCTGCAACCAAACTTCCGACAAATTTATTAAAGCATCAGAGTACATTCAAAGCAGCACATCTCACTTGCATATGTGAACAACAAAGGTTCAACAAGCTACACATAAGCACTCAATTCATCCAAGGATTGTATCTTGTAATAGAGAGTGAAAAACATCGTATTCATCAGACGACTTTTGATTGATAGAAGTGTTCTAGGAGTTTAGATCATAAGAGTGAATTTGATCTAAGTGGGTTTATAATCTTCTAGTGAATATATTCCTGAAAAGGAAGAATGAGAGACATAGAAGTTTAAGCTTCGAACTTCCATAAAATTCTGGTGTCTATATACTTTGTGCATAGCTTACTTTATTTTGATTGCCATAGACTAAGTTGTTTAACTCAGGAACAATAGACTTTTCCACACTTACATTTCAAGTTCTTTGCATATCCTATATATTGATAACCCGATTTCAGACCCTAAAAAACTGTTAATCACCAGAAAAATCCAAAAATCGTAAGTATTTATTCAACCTCATTCTAAACACTTCATCGATCCTAAAAGATGATGATGTTTATTTCGAGCCAGTCAAAGCGCATGCCTCCACATCCACCAAATCATACGGCCAACATCCAATGAATAACAAGAAATAAATTTTTCGTATTATTCTTATCATTATTTCGATGTACGATCTAGTTTCTCTCCTGTAATATTTGAATTTCAGTTAATATGAAAGTGGCATACGCTCTTAATTATAAAAAACGAAGGCAACAAATTAATTTTTGAAATTTTTCTTTCAATCAACTTAATGTTAGGTCCATGTGGAGTATTGGTGGTAGTGTTTAACCACGTCATTGACCACAACATTGAAAAATGTTCTTTTACAAGAGAAAAACAAAAATCAAAATTGGTGCTCAAAATTGGTCTACAGGTTTTTTATCCTTTAATTAGTCAATATTTGAGCTTAAGAGAAATAACTGTTTTTGCACATTTTTGTCTGATTATATAAGAGTTCTCAATTTAGACGGACTAATAAACAGTAATATGTATGTAATACCCAACATCATATTAGCAAAGCTCAGCAAAATATCATAACTCTTTCGCTAAAAAAACAAATAGAACAGATATATATCGTACACATGGGGATATATGTCAGCATGTGGAGCTTTGTTCCTGAAAGGACGTGAGCACGACACATGTCCGTTCTGTTTTTTAGTAAAAATATGAAAATGTTGTCTTCAGACCATTTTTTTGTTAAAAAATAATTTTTATGGGACTATATTTATTTAGTCTTCAAAGTTTGAGATTACTATTACAAATAACATTATTTTTGTAATTTATCCTAAAAATATTATACATTGTAAAGTTAAACGTTTTTATATAAGTGTGTATGTGTGTATTGATATTTGTTTATTATAAAAATTATACCGGGTAATCTAAATTATATTCGATAATAAAAAAGTAATATTTAACTTGAAAAATTATTGATCACGTAAATGGTGATGATGCACCACAGCATCAAAGTAAACCCTAACTATAAGGTGCAAAATATGGACCATAATATTAACCAATATAATAAGCACCAAAGGCTGTGAACAGTGAATTTGGTCTAATTTCTAAAAGTGATGAACAGTGCCTTGCCAATTCTTCTGTTTTTTTTATTCATTATTTTCCTTTGTTAATTATTTATTTTCTCATTATGAACAGTAATCGATATTAGGCCTGTGGAAATGTGTTGGGCCTGTGGGAATTAAAAATGTCTGAGACCCTTTTATTGATTCTGCTGCGGATCCATTTGGGCTAAGCTTTACTATTCATTACTATTTATTAAGTACTATTCATTTTTTTTCCCAATTTTATTTTTAATAAAAATCTTTTTTGTTATTAAATATTGTTGATGCTTGTGTTTGGCCTGAACCGATTAGGAAAAAACATATCTTAATCGATGCACGCAACTTCAAATGTTATTTTTTCAATTTATATAGTAAGATGAACATCAATTTTTTTAAAAAAAGATAGAGTAGTCATTTGATTATTTTTTTTGCCATTCATTACCAAATAATATTCTTTTTTGTTTTTAAATATTGTTGGTGCTTGTGTTTGGCCTGAACCGATTAGAAAAAAATATATCTTAATCGATTTATGCACGCAACTTCATAGTAAGATGAACATCATTTTTTTTTAAAAAAAGATAGAGTAGTCATTTGGTTATTTTTTTTTGCCATTCAATTACCATATAGTTGTTTTTTTAAAAAAAAATGTTAAAATCTGTCGTTTGAATTGTTATATTTTTCGATCAAATCAGGAAAAAATTGACCAACATACTGGTACCTGGCACCGTACGTTGTGCGGTGCCCAAAAAAAACTAGTAATCACATAGTGAAGCAAAATTAGTGATACCTATGATTAGCAAAGTTCTAGAGTAACAAGAAAATCAAATCAGGAGTACTGCGATTTAAATAAAAGTTACACACAACCTAGAAAAAACCAAGTTTCCAAAATATAAAGATTCTATAGAAAAGAGCAAGTGTATTGAAATAGTAATAAAGCTGATGAAACAAATTGATCGCATATGAGAATTCACAAAGCAAAACACAAATGAGAGTGGTGCTACATAAACTGACATGCTATCCATGAATCTTGGATATTTACCCATAAATATCATGGGTATAAGAATAAGAAAAATCAATACAAATGAAGAAAACAACCACCAGAAAATTTTTGGGTTCAGAAACAAAAGGAAAATAGTATACTTGCTAATTTGGACAACATCAAGTGAATACATTCCAGGTTGTACTGTCGTTGCTTCACAAAATCAGCATCAATTACATACCTGTAATCCCATTCCACTTTATTTATTTTAAATGAAAAATGCCAATTTTCTTTGTACAAGAGCAGGAAATAAACTTGCATTTTCATTTTAAATCTTTTATAGCTTCTTTCATCCTTTCCCTTCATCATTTCACATACAACTAATTTCACCAATGGCCACCAAGTTGCCTACAACATCTTCATTATATTATGATTCGACATATGAACTAACTACTTCAAGAACGCAAGTAGTTGCAAGGATTGATAACAAACTTAGACAAGAGTTTTTAGGTCTGTTCATGTTTAACTTGTGATATAATTAGAACTAGATCTATAGATGTCCATGCATAGGTCTCATCATACTATATTCCATAATCAAACATAAAAATGCTTGACAAATTGACCATGGATCTGATCTAATAACTTTGAAGTAAGCGATGTCAGACATGAATTCGGGACATTGTTAGATGCCATGAGATCCGAAATGGAATTCATATACTCCAATAAGTGACCTTAGTGGATCCTCATAAGGGAATTGTTCACAATGGCTACAAGTGGATCTACAAGCGAAAACCTGGAGTATGTGGAAAGGTAGCGACTTCAAAGCTTGACCAGGGGCAAAAAGTTATCCTAAGAGGCAATGAGTTGACTAGGAAAAACTTTTCACCAGTTGTGATGCTGAAGTCCGTTCAAATTTTGTTAGTTATATCTGCATATCATGACTATGAGATATGACATATGGAGATGAAGACATTTATATACGAGAGCCAGTGGGCTTCACAACCATTGGGAATGAACAAAATGTTAACAAACTCTAGAGGTCCATTTATGGGCCTAAGAAGGCATCCCAAAGTTAGGATATCGGTCTTGATAGAATTATCAAAGTGCTTGATTTTGTTAAAATACAAAAGGTTAGTGTGAGTGTGGTTATATTTGTAGTACTTTATGTCGATTTTATCATACTTGTTATAAATGATATTGGACTAATCCAATATGCATGGAAGAAATGAAACAACAATTTCCGGACTTCAACCTTGAGGACAACATTAAAATAAGAGGGAGATATATTGTTACGGGAGTACGATCATTAAGCCCAAATAATATGATAGATGAGACAACTAAGCAGGCCCAAGAGGGGAGGCCCAAGGTATTCATCTTGCTTAGGCAAGGGGGGAAGTTATTCCCTTGAGTAAGTGTGCAGAATGTTCTTTTCATTTCATTTTCTATTGTAGTTTCCTTTTCAGCTTAGCAATCTTCATTACAATCTAATTCCAGAATCTATCGTGTTGAGTGAATTATTCTATGTACTCTTAATTTCATCCATGACATAATACCATCTTTGAAAAAAATATGCAGCCTCAATTCATCGTGGTCGTGTTAAAAGTAGACACCATTTATGCAAAATAATATTATACGAAGTAAGAGTCTCACATAAATGATGCATAATCTAATATATCCTAAGTTGTATGTTACATGAGACAAAAACTCTTCCGACCTATCTCATTGAACATTTTTCATAATGGGATTTTCGTAACATGTATGTTAACTACAACCACCTTGTGCTAGGTATGTATTAGAGTATATGTCCCTTGTTAGACTAGACTTAATTAATATACTACTTTATTTATTAAGGATGCATCAATCTTTTTTTTTTTCCGTATTACCTTTAAGGTTGTAATCAAAGGTGTCAAAACGGGTCAACCCGATCAAAACGGGCTAGCTCACTCAACTCACTAACCAAAATGGGTTAGCCTGTTTAAACCCGCCTTTAGGCGGGTTGGAAAGCACCCAACCAAACACAATCCGTAGCAGGTTGCGGGTTGACGGGTCAATCCGCCAAAAAATAAAAAAAATATAATTTATTAAATTTTAATGATTGAATTTTAAATAACTTATTAATAAATCATATTTTAATTGATTAAATCAACTTCTATTATAAATTAATTAATTGACCCAAATGGCGGGCCAGCCCACCCCAACCTGCCAATCCAAACGTTTTGGTCGTTTAGGCCCAACCCGACGGGCCCAACTAATTTTGACAGCTCTAACTGTATTCCTAATAATTTCACACTAAATAATATCACTTGTAATAGTAGTCACAATATTTTAGGACTTATAAATATAATAACACATCAATTATATTTTAACAAAAATTGTCTCAAAACTACTTTTCATTATAAAAGAAACGAAACGGATATTGTCATACAATAGTGATATGTGCTGCCATGATGAGCTTTGTTCTTGGATTGATATGTGCACGTCATATGTTCGTTCTTTTTTTTTTTTAAGAAAAAAGTGGTATTGTGACCTTTTAAAAAAATACTAAATTTATGTGATACTATATTTAAAAAAATATTTTATGAGATTATATTTGTTTAACTCTAAAATTAGTTGAACCATTTTTTTAATTTACCATATATTATTTTATTACTATTATCATATAAAACCCCAATTTCCTGCTTCTTCGTCTGGGGCGTGGAAGGTTTTGATCCCACTAAACATAGTAAAACACTGGATTTCTTATCTCATGTCTGTTTTTAATAAAAAATTTATGCTTTTCCTCAGCGTTGTGTAATCTAACAAGTTATCATAGTTTCTTAAATTCTTTCAATTTTATTTCATTTCTGGTTATTGAATTTCTGTGCATTTAATAGTTTAATAAAAAAATGTAACTTTCACTTTAATAATAGTGCAAATATATTTTAAATTATCATTATTTTGTTTTGATACATGGTAAATTTTTAAAAAAAAGGATTCATAATAATTATAATCAAAGTAAATGCTTAATTTTTATTTTTTTAATCATGGAATGACTCAACCAAGATTCGTCAATTTATTTTTGTTTTTTTCATGAGCTTCCAGATTAATTAATTAAGATTTATAGAAGAAAATCAATTGGTCAAACAGAGACAACATTATTAATAAACAAAATATGTATTATGACTTGAATTGTTTATTTCAATGTTGAAAAAGTAAGTAGATATTGGTGATTAATGAACGTCGTGGTCCATTATTGATTTGAACAACAAGAGTCTAAAGGTGACATTAAATGTCAAAAGGATTTTCAACAATGATCCACTTTTTTCCACATTTATGTCACATCTTCTATTGTATTTATTTCTTATAAAATATAGTGTCATTTCCGGTTAGAAACAAAAATATTCCTATAAAATTATTTTTTTAATAAAAATATCCCACAAATATTATTTTTTATAAATGTAGACTTTTAAATTTTTTTAACAAAAATAGTCATTGTTAAAAAAAAGTACATATGACCGTTCAAAAACAAAACTCATGCATATGTCCAATATGTGCACGACAGATATTCTTTCTGTTTTTAACGTACTTTTTGTTAAAATAACAATTTATGTGAGATTATATTTTTTGTGTTCTAAAATTTTGATATTACTATTGCAAATGATACTATTTAACGAGACTATATTATAATTTATCCTAAAATATCGGTAATGTGGAATAGGCGAAAAAACATATATATCAAGAAATGCAGCATCATCAAATTTACAATTTTTTTAACATGAGATTTCGATGGAAAATCGAAACTCAACGTTTGAACTCGTGTGTAATTTAAAAAAACTTGAATTGTGCTGTATTGCAACCGGAATTCAAATTATTAGATGGGTTAGATTGAAATAATATTTTTCAGTAATCAAAATATAATATTTTTATTATTTCAAATTTAAATTTATTATCAAATTAAAAGGTGTTGGGTACCTTGTTTGTCTACAACTGCACAAAAAACTCGTTGGTATTGCTATTTATAGTGGAGATGAAAATCTAAAGATAACAATGATAAAGTCGATGCTAGTGTTCACTGCTATCTCCTTAAAAAGAATGTGTCCCGCTCACGGTGTGTAAGGAAGACGACCTATGATGTATGGACACTTACACGGCGACACGGATACGACACGACACAGACACAGCGACACGAATGTTCAAAATTTACAGGATACGATACGACTATGACACGTATGTATATTTTGTTAGATATTATACATGTATTATATTAAAATTCACAATTTTTAAATTCTTGAAACACGTAAAAACAACAAAAATATTCGTACCAAATTCACAAAGCATATAAAGAAAAGATGTCACTTGAATCATCATAATATCACACATATTAACATCAAGGGCATTACTTCAATTAACATAAAGTTTAGCAAGCATGTCCAAATAAAATATAACACCAAAAGTATTCTTACCAAATTAAAGAACCGCATAAATAAACGAATTTCACTAAAATCATTATAATATCACTGATATTGGATCAACATCAAATGCATATTACTTCAATTAACATAAAGTTTAACAAGCACATACAAATTTTATTTTAGTCAAACTTTTAAATTGTACAATGAACCCCCAAAAGTATCATTTCAGACACGTCTCTCGAAAGTGTCCGACATGCCTATCGAAAGTGTCCGACACAGGTATCCGAATTAGTTTTTATTTTTACATTAAGGACATGCCACAATATGTGTCTGAGGGGTGTCCGAGTGGTGTCGGTATCCTAGAAGTCTATGACATTGCACCAAATGATTTTCAAGAGTATCCGTGCATCATGGAAGACGACAAATCTCCTCCAAAGATATAATAATTTATGCTTATGATAGTTGCATTACAAATCACAAGTCTCATCAAGTCTGACAATAAAAAAGTTGCATACCATCTTTTTCAAGAATAAAATATGAATATGATGCAAAATGCACATTGATATTACTTTCCTCTCTAATTTTTGCATTATAGATCTTATATAAGTGTTTTCTTTCAAATAAGGAGTTATATTTTTAGAAACATGGTGACATGACCAAAATATGTATTTTCATCACATCATTTCGTGAAACATGCACCAATCAACCAAAGGTGTTTTTGGCCCTCGCAATGCTGGGGCACTAGTTTGCGGGTACCCAACATTGTGATTCCCAGGCAGAATAGGAGGCACTAGGGCTCCTCTGGGCAGCGCTGGGCGCTACCCTGTTTTTTTGGTCTTTTTTATATTTTCAAGATTTTCTTGTGTAATTTTTATCTTACTTAATTTTAATTTATTAAGCCTTAAAATTTTGAAAAGGAAAATTAATTTATACATTTGATTTTAGAATATATATATATATATGAAACACATTTGTAAAAAAAGTACTTACTTCGATTCAACGTTTATACAGGGTACAGTTGACTTTCCTGTACTATTTTAACCTGCGAATGCGGGGCATTGCGCACCCCATCATCATTCAGTTTTGTCCAAGGCCTTGACCAGTGCTCTCTACGCACACATTGCGTATTCAAGTCTACTTTCTATACCTTCTCAACTCCAACCCCACTAATTAAAGCCTTCGTTGACTGCACAGAGGAAAAAACTCCGCACTCCCAGTCCCCAGTCCCACACATATAAAATCCGCATGACGATTTCATCTCCGGCGAATGTTTCCGGCGGGTGATTCTCTCAAAAGGGTCTTTAAATCTGGGTTTGTTTGTCACCTCAAGCTCGACGTTTTGTTATTTATCCCCAGTTTTTGGGGCTATGATAGAGCTAGGGTTAGCAATACTTAAGATTTTTATTTGAGCTGTTGCCTGTTGCTTTCGGTTTTATGTTCGATGATGGTTCTTGAATCTTGGAGCGTCTGGTGATTAGCTTCCGTTTAGAACCAGCTGGGTTTTGATTTGTCTTAATTTGGAGACGGTTTAGAATTAAAGATTTGCCGGTGGGTTTTACTAGCTGACTTGGATTCTTTTTTTTAAAACATTTCTTTGGGGGATTTGTTAAATGTTGATGAATTATAGTTTGTGTGTAGTATAGGAAAAGGCATCGGTTTTTAGTTACTTTGTTGAGTGATGTTTGTTGGTTGTGGTACTTGATTTTAGAGTAAAATTATGAAGAAATTGAGGTCAAGTGAAGATCTGAATTCATTTGGAGAGAAGGGTGCAATGAAAGATTGGGGTAGGAGGGATGAAGATTCAGCTTTGTTCCGCACTTCGTCCTCGCATAGAAACACTTATTACAAGTCTTCTGAAAGTGGGAGAAAAGTTTTATCTTCTTCAGCAACTAGGTATGAGCGGCTGGATGATGATAGAGAGAGCTCTAGACTTGTCAGAAAGCGATCAGATTATGATTCGGAAAGTTATGAGCGAAGGAAGAGTTATGATCGGCATAGAGATGGGAATGATAGAGGGATTACGAGCTCTTCACCAAGGGCTGGTTATGGAATGGATCGGATGTATCGGTCGGAGAGCTTTTGTGGACCCAGGAGAGATTTTCCAAAGGGATTTAGGTCCGAGAGGGATCGGTCGAGGAGGGAGGGCAGTGTTTCATCATGGCGGAGGTTTGTAGGTGGGAAAGATGGTGATATTGGGATTAGGAATGATGGCGCTGAGATAGGTCGAGGAAGTAGAGTGGAATCTGAGGAGATTGGTAAGGCGAAGTCTCCTCAGGGACCAAGGAATACAAAATCCCCAGCTTGGTCTAAGGACTCCAGCAGTGAGCAGTCCAAGGGTGTAGAAGTCAAGAAATCTGAAGATATGCCAGTGGAAAGTAGTGGTCGGAGCAGTGAAAGAGAAGAAGGGGAACTGGATCCTGATCCACAACCTCCTGTCTCTTCGACTAATAGAGAGATTAAAGATAGAGATGCTGCAAAATTGGACTACTCACAGAAAGAACTGAGTGATTGTGTTGATGCTGAAACCTGGCAGGGCAAAGCAAGTGCTTTGGCTGAAGAAAAAGTAGATGCGAGTATATTTGGTGGCTGTGAGAAGCAAGCCGAATGTGGATTATCTAATACAGTTGAAAATGTCTTGAATAAGAATAAAGAATTACCAGATTGTCTGGATATTGCTACAACACCCCTGAAGACCATCAGAAGCATAGATGAAAATGAAACAATTGGAGAAAATGAGCATGATAGCAACGAAATGGAGGACAGAAGAGAGGACCATTTCGAGGAGGATGTGAAGTCATCACCTTTTCCAGAACAAAAGGAAGTGAAGGGTGGTGATCTTGAAATGCAGGCAGTCAATCATGGTATGAATGGAAAAGTGGGATTTATGGAAAGAAGTGAAAAACCTTTTACTGAGGGAGCAACCAAAGGTTTGAAGGATAAGGGCAAATGCGTTGCCATATTGCCCTCTAACTCTGTTGATTTCACCGAAACGGATTTGGAGATTGAAAGTGAACCAATGGGCCTTGCAAAATGCGGAGATGCTGGAACTGAAGGGCCAAGTACCAGGGCATTTCAATTTTTCTCCACTGTTCCAATTAAGAAGCAAGAGAGAGTTGAGAAATCAAGTCACAATAAGCTGAAAGATGATAAGTTGGCTCTTGAGCTTTCACTTAGCTTGCCAAATGTTTTATTTCCTATTGGTTCTCAGAATAGAGTTCCGGCTCCTGGTTCTCCTAGTCATGCCAGAAGTGCTCAATCCTTTCATAGCTCCTTTCGGACAAATTCTGATGGATTTACTGCTTCAATGTCCTTTTCCGGCTCTCAGCAGTTCACTCATAACCCCAGCTGTTCCCTGACTCACAATGCATTTGATTTTGAGCAATCTGTTGGCAGTAAGCCTTTGTTTCAAGGGGTGGATTGGAATGCTTTGTCGGTAGATGAGAATAAGAATAAAGAAGTTCCAGCATATCTAGGCACATCATCCAGAGGAAATAGCTTGCACGGACAATCTCAAATATCTCAAGGTAATTCTATTGGACAAGCTGAGCTACAGCAGCTGAAAATGGGGAAATGCTCGAATTTACCAGTGGTACTTGATAGACAGTTGAGTTTTAACAAGCACTTATCTGGAGCACAGGCTGTTGGATCATTTGAAAATGGACCAGAATATCATAGAGATAGGAGGCAATTATTGCCCCTGAAAGATGGTGGTGGATCACTAAGAGTCAATAGTTATAACCCAGATGGAAAAGACCACGGAGAAGTCGTTGGATCTGACTTTGCCGAGTCTATAATTACTATGATAGTTTCTGAACCTATACATACAATGGCCGAGAGGTTTAATCATATGACGGGACAGCACATGGCGCTCTTGAAGGAGTTTGTCTCTAACATCTTCTTGAATCAAGCTAAGCAGTGGCAGCTGAGTGCTTTGCAGAAGGCATTGAGGAAAAGGACAGACTTTACCCTGGATTCATTAACTAATGCGCATCGTGTTCAGTTGGAGATCTTGGTGGTTTTGAAGACAGGGCTTCAAGAATATCTTCTACAGAAATGCGAAATCCCATCTTCCGATTTGGCCAAGATATTTCTATACAGGAGATGTAGAAATATCACTTGCCGGAGCCTTCTGCCTGCTGATGAGTGTGACTGCAAAATATGTACGCATACAAATGGTTTCTGTCGCGATTGCATGTGTCTTGTGTGTTCAAAGTTTGACATGGCATCCAACACATGCAGTTGGGTTGGATGTGATGTATGTTTACATTGGTGCCATGCGGATTGTGGGTTACAAGAATCACATATCAGGAATGGACGTAGTGTGACAGGTGCTCATGGCACCATGGAAATGCAATTCCATTGTGTTGCCTGTGATCATCCTTCCGAGATGTTTGGTTTTGTGAAGGAAGTTTTCAGGAACTTTGTAAAGGAATGGTCGGCTGAGAACTTTTTGAGGGAGCTTGAATATGTAAGAAGAATTTTCTGTGCCAGTGAGGATGTAAGAGGGAAACGGCTGCATGAAATCGCCAACGAGATGTCATCTAAATTGGCTGCTGGAGCTGCGCTTCAGGATGTGCAAAATCAAATTTTGAATTTTTTCTCTGGTAAGATTCGTTTTTGTGCTATTTATTCCTGCAATACTTTTCTTTCTTTGTTTGGTTTTTGTGGTTTTTGTGTTGAGTATCATTCTTAATTCAAGTTCTGACACCCATGTTTTTGACGATCACTAGCCAAATATGATCAATGGTGAATTTGTTGTTCGGTTTCAAGGGTACTGGGATACATGACAGGCTGCAAATAACATTGCTCTCTCTTGAAAAGCCCGGCAATATTCGTTATTCTTTATTTCCAACCCTCTTTACATTTTTTTCCTTCAGCAAGCTGCTATGCACATGGAAACTAAACATCAAGATTTCATTTTAACAATTGATGCTAATCTTTTCATTTGTAGCTTAATTTTGTCTTCTTGTTAATCTTTTTTGCTTATAATTATTTCGTTGACATTGCTATGAATTACTTACTTGAAACTCAAAAGTTTTATCTTATCAAGACTTCAAATATGAGGAACATGAAGTCATTCAAGCCAAGTTTCTGAATTATATCCATACAGTTTGATTTTCTTTTCTTTGATATGAATTGGTGCTAGTTTTGAGATTTTACTGGTCAGCATGGGAGATATCATTGACCATGAGAGCTTCTCATGTTCTATAATATAAATCTGCCCACTTTGTATGGCCTCGAAATATCTTTGGTTTTGCTTGGTTGTGTTTCCGGCATTTCTGGAGGTTTGTTATTAAAAAAAAAAAGAGTTTTAGAAATTGTATAAAGAATGACACATGTTTGCTTATAATTTTGAAAAACACATATTTTACTCAGCAGTCAAATCGTTCAAGTTTTTGTATGATTTTTAATATTATAAGATTGGGTAGTTATAAATTTTAACATGTATTATATTATGCTAATATAGTAGCAAAATATTTAGGATGGGTGCAAAAATTAAAATAAATAAAATAAAATATTGAAAGAAAGTGAAAATGGTTTTAGAAATGAAATGAAATGAATAGTAGTGTTGTTTTTATTTTAAAAGATGAGCGTATTTTCAGAAACATTGACAACCGAAGCCTTTGTCATCTTTTGGTTCATATATTTGCTAAAATCACTTCCTTTGATTGCAGAAAGCGAAACACTGAAGACTACAAACATTTCTATCGAAGCTGGAAAGGACTTGTCGACAAGAAACCAAAATATCAGCAATGGCAGTGCGGGGCCTAGCCAGGGAACTGGGTGGATAAAAACCATTCGGCCGACTAAGGCTGCACCCCTCGAAAACTCAATCCATTTACTTCCTGATTTCGACAACAAAGGGAATGACAACTACCCGATGGGCATGGAGCTAAAAAACGCTAAAAAAGAACCGATTTTCGATGAATTGGAGAGCATTGTGAAAATTAAACAAGCAGAGGCAGATATGTTTCAAACACGTGCTGATGATGCTAGAAGGGAAGCCGAAGCGCTAAAGCGTATTTCAGTTAAAAAAGATGAAATGATCGAAGAAGAATACGAGAGCCGGATCGCAAAACTGCGTTTAGCAGAAGCTGAGGAAATGCGAAAACAAAAGGTCGAAGAGCTCCAAGCTCTGGACCGAGCATATCAAGAATATTTCAACATGAGAATCAGAATGGAATCAGATATCAAAGACCTTCTGTTGAAAATGGAAGCAACACGAAGGAACCTTCCTGCATGATCAACATGCTTCTTTTCATCTTCTTCAAATCCCTCGATATTTCTGAAGATTCACCGGCTGTTTACTTACACTTTGTATCTGTTAGGTGCTCTACTAAGTATATCTTTTTCCTTTACTGCTATGCTAAGTTTCTAACTATAATCCATTCAGAAGGTAGCGATCTCGATTTTCTTCGATCAATTTTAACGGTATGTAAAGGATGTGGATGCTGAAATGGGTGTCTTAAGTTATAATATAATCACGATCTGAAACTAAATTTAATCTCCTTTATTTTCAACAAAAAAGATCATGTCATGTTGCTCCTTTTGGTTTTCTACCTCGCTTCTCTTCTGTGATTTTATTATATTGGTGACAAGAAACATATATAAAAGCAAATTGGCTGCAGTGTTTCTTGTGAATCTGAGCTTCCTCAACACAATTTTTTCTAGTCCATATTCAGTATAAGTTCGTATCTGGAGAAATTGGGCCAATGACCTCACATAAAAATTCAAAAATTGACCCCTATATGTTAGAATAGCATTGCACGATGGGTTGTATCATGTGTTTTTAGTTAAAAATGTCATGTTTTTAAATAGATGTAGTTGCGAGTGCGGAGACTCGCACTCGAGTTCGAGTCGTCCCCCGCCCTTGTGCTAAAAAAAAATAGATGTGGAGGGAATGTCATACAATTAAATAATACATGTCAAACTTAAAGTTCAAAACATGACATGACATCCGATTAACTAAGAACAGATTGTACTTTCTTCTAAAAAAACACAGTACTGAACCTTTGGCCTTGAGCTGAGTGGTAAAGCTCATATTTAGCTTTGTGACGACTCATATTCGAGTTGGGCAGTAATCCAAAAATCTTATCTTAAAAAAAAAAAATCTCGTACTATGTTTAGGATAATGTCTATTTTAAGAATTGTACGTCACTTCTCTAAAATTTATGTTTTACCAGGTCTATTTCCCGGGACAGTCTAAAAAGGATCTTGCCAAACTTTTTCTAAAGAAAAAAAATGTATTTTTGGTGTTTATTCATAATAATAGAGAGGTCTATATATAAAAAATTAGGTAAAAAGCGTTCACGGCCGCAACGAATTCCCTTTAGCACTTCACCCATAACATTTCAAAACATGCACTTACCCTTGAACAATTTTAAGTAGTCTATTTAACCACCTAAATATTATTCGGGAACAATGTTTCGAAATATTCTGGCTGCAAATTCTCTCACGTGCGTCGCTCATTGCACGGTCGATGATATGCATGTCTTTTCATGTATTTGCTGCAAATATTTTATGAGTATACCATCAGAAAATACATGAAAATGAAGTTTACAAGTATATCCATGATCTATGAATTTTACTCCTATAATTCCCGTAGAAAATGGTGGTAGGCATAGGAACACCATTTTGGCTTTGTACGAGTCAATTTACAAGAAAATCGGCCATATCCTCTTTCTTGGATAAACTATTCCCTATTGATTTGGGACCGTGCAATTCACATCTTAATTATATGGACCCGACAGCCTCCAAATGGGGTCATGGAGTTAACATATTAACTTCACTGCCGTTCGAAGTGCCCTAAGCCCAGCTACAAATTTTCCCATCTTCTTTGAAATTTCAGATCTATTTAGATTACGTGTCAATCCAACAATGAACAGTCAAGAATCACGTTGTGTCCCAAATCTCTGCAGCCATATAAATTGGATAGGACGACACCAAGTATCCCATTTTTAGATACACGTATAGAAACGCTCGACAAGAAATCTGCCGTAACCATTTTGTTAACCCCCACAAGAACACAGCCCAGAGAACCTTAATTTTCACCGAGAAATTATGACCACTTGTTCAGCTTTCTCTTCACTTCTCAACATTTCCGATTCCAAACTCACGAGTCCGGATGTTTGTTTCTCCAAGATCAAATTTTCATTGGGCAAGAAACCTTCTTTTCCCCGTTTTCGCCCCAAGAACTCTGCCCCAGTTGCGGATAACCACCCCTCCTCATCGGGCTCTTGCAGTTCAGCCACTATCGTAAATTCAGTAACACTTGATTTTGATAGTGTTGACGAGGAAGTTAAGAAAGCTGAGTCGAAATTAGGGTCAAAAGTCCGGGTCACGGTGCCACTCACAGTGTACCATGTGCCGAAATTACCTGAATTTGAGTTGACAGGCAAAGTTGGCGTGTTGAAGCAGTATGTCGGTTTTCATAAGGGGAAACGAATCTCAGCTAACTTGCCGTATAAAGTGGAGTTCGAGACCGACCAGGTTTTGGGGCGGGATGGTAAACCGGTGAAATTCACTGCACATTTGAGGGAAGATGAGTTTGAGGTTCTTGAATGATTGTTAAAGAGTTCGATTATAGCGTCTCTTGTCTTTCTTTTGGATATTAACTGCGGCGCTTTATAATAATATTGTGTACAAGTACTATAATTTTTTTTACCACAATGTAGATATTTCCTTGTTCTAGTTCATATTTTGGTCATACCCGAATGGGTTTTTGAATAAATCGATATTGCTTACTCTGTTTTGCTGCAAGTTATCCTATCGGTCTCCCGGAAATTTGTTCTTTACTCTCGAGGATAGAATAGTATGTTGAAGTTAATAGAATGGAGTTATATGGAGATTATTCTAAGAATAAGGTTGATTACTGATTCTAAATTCGATACCTTCTATAGCAATTGTTAAGCATTTTTATTATGGCAAGTTTCCTTAGTCCTTTGGCAGTTAAATACCATATTTATCGATTTCAGTATTTTGGGTGTAGTTAAAATAGGATTCTGTTTAGTTTTAATGAACATATTAAGAGGTAATGTTTTGGCATCAAATCGTTGCTCAATGGCTCAATCCCATGTGACGAAGTTAAACAAAAATAAAACCGTACAACTTCTTCAAAATCAACTTCGGTTGGGGAAATGTTGTATGTGAGGAGCTTAGGAAAAGCATGGTATTATCAGCAACTATTTTTTGTATTTCTTATTATACCCCACATGTATATATAGATGCTGTACGAGTGAAAAACTTTTGGAAATGAGACAATTATGCAGCTGAAAGCATACTAACATAAATATGTGAGATTAATGATTTAATGCACCTTTTTATTTTCATTATTATGGATGTAGCTAGCAAAGCAGTGCATAGATTTCACATCTGCCAAAATATTTTAATTCAATCATATTTTTCATTCTTAATCAAGCTTCAGAAAATGCCTTGTCCTAGACAGACTGATTAATAAATCATATTATGTCAAACTAGTTCTATTCTTTTATACGTAGAATGTTGGGTTTTTATCTTCTAGGTTGATAAAGGGGAGAGAAATGGAAGAGGGGTGGGGTGGGGTAGGAGTTTAGGTAAAAGAAATGAAACGTGTAATTCTTTTATGTTGCGAGCAGTTTCAGTTACTCCCTTATGAGGAATAATATGTCTGTAACAAGTAGGCTGTCACTCTGAGCTTATGTTGTATAAGTACACAAGGGGACATCCATGTGTTGCCTAGACTCAGGATTCATGGAGGCTCCAGCCTCGTCTTGAGGCCCTTGAGACAAGGTTGGGCATGCCTTCCAAAGAAAGCCTTGCCTTAACCAGAAAGCTGGAGCCTTGGTGCGTTTTAAAGGTTTAAGTTGATTTTAAATATGCTTTCAATTTATGGATAATAAATCCTTCATGAAATGCAAGATGATAATCATTAATCGCTTATATTCTATTGACTGTTTTTATTGTAGCTTAATCATTTGTAAAGTATATATGACATTATATAATGTCATAACATTTTCTTCAGATTTTTGATTTTAGCATATGATCATTTAGGATGCTTTGCTCTAATAAAGAACACTTGTCAAATTGCGCCTTACGGATAGGCTCTACATAAAATTCGAGCCTTAGTATGTCTTGCAGTTCTGATACTTATGATACAGCCTGTTTTTCTTAGTATATCTGAAGTATAGGAGTCGGTAGTAAAAAATACATACAGCCGTACAGGGCTTAAACTAGCAAGAAATGAAGAAGAGAAAACCGGAGAGCTAATATGCCTAAAACGCGGCTCTGATGCATGGTAGTGGTTTGCAAAGGAATAGACAATGCCGATGATGCCTACCTAGTGGTTTTTGATAATAATATCTCATATGCTATATCATTTATCGACTTCTATTACTCTTTAGATTCAGTTTGGCGCTGTACATTAGCATGCATTAATTGCATTCTATTCGTATATTAGTTCGTCCCTTTTATTTCAGTTGCTTCATATTGGACTTTTGCTTGGCCTCGTTTGAGGACTGTTATATCACACGGCTGAGATCGTGTGAGTATCGGGTCTCTTGCTTTTGAAGCACAGTTCATCTATTCCTAACTATTTTGCAACTATTGTCCCCAGGATTATATGTCTTGCATCGTAGTTATGTTACATTTGTGATTATTATTGTCTATTAATGTAAGATTTTTAAATATGGGAGGCAAAGGTGTAATATATATCTTTAATTTTTTTTTGAGGGGACGCAGCTGCCCCACAATGAAGCGAGTATCCGGCCATGCATGTTATCACCATTTTTGGACTCGTTATTGGTATATTCTTTGCAAGTTTGTGCCTAACATGCACAAAATTAGTATGTTTGCATAGACCTTACTGCAATTCTGCGCCGGAAGCAGTTAGGTGATAACGGCAGAATCTCAGATATGTGTATTCTAGTTGTTATGCATACTGTGGATGCAAAAGTCTTGGTTATTTTTCGTTATAATTCTATATGGGAATGGTGATGATTCTTCTGGTTGGTTTTGTTTTGTTCAACCTTGATTTTGGATTCCCTTTAGGTCATTCCACTTGGCTTATATACCAACGGGTGGAGCACAGAAAGAGTGTCTAAAAATGTAAGAGAAGTAGATGAAGAACAATGTAATAAAAACAAATTCACCCTTTGTCGCCATTGTTGAATGCAGAGTATTTGAATGTTCCACCGTCGCAATCAACATTGAAACAACACATCTCCATTATAAAAAATTATACGCCTTTGAATAAGTTTTCCTCCTTTATTTTAGCATTACAAACATCAACACATACATCATGTTTGAATGTCTTGCATCTATCTTCCAGATGACCGACCAATGAAAATGACTGACCTCTTGTTATCTCCATAGCTTCTTCTGGAATTATACAAAGAATATTGTATCTCTACTTTCTCTCGTCTAAAATGCCTACGAGACATTTCTCCAATAAAACTTCTGCATTAACCCAGGCATGGTTTTTATCTGTATAAAGAATCAGGATCGCAACTTTTACAAGCCCCATATGTTGTATATAATTTACTCAAACAGAAACTTAGAAAAAATTAGGTAGTGGTTAAGGATACTAAATAACAATGTGCTGTTTCTCCCAACAGCCTTCTTCAGCATGTCCTCGCCTAACGAAAGAACAAAAAAAATTCGTGAAGAGGCTTGCAAGCAGAATGCATCACATTTCAATATATGGGAACCAGAGAAAACAAATTAATATGCTCAACATCTTCATTTCAAACATTACAATAACCGTGGCATCACTACACAAAAATCCGAGTTTAAATAAGCCAAGGGATGCTACATCGATGCTTTCAGAAGAAACAAAAATTAAAACTCACTTAAATTCCAAACATTTAAAAATTAAGCAGCCAACAATTTATAAGAAACAATCAACATGAAATACATAGCATGTAACAAATTAAAAGGCTCTTCGAATTCCATAAGAAATTTGTCTAGGAGAAGGGACTCCACTTCATACTTGCAATAGTCATCTCGTCGACTACCCTAATGTTTTAAATGAGAAGATCTCCAAAATAATAAGATAAATGACATAAAAAGTTACATGTTCCCCATGGGATAAAAAATACATGACACCCTTAAACCAGCAGAGTTTGTGGGTAAATCATATGATTCGAGGTTAAAAACATATGCTGCTTAATGGCTCATATAGCCCCTTGCCCTTACTAACCATACACTAATCAATTTTGAAATTGTAAGATGGAGAAGAAAAAAGCAAAGAAACATGGCTTGGCCCATCCCACCCGGCCAAGCTAGACAAACAGATTAGATAGAACATCAATTAAAATTACAAGCACATAAGCATCATGGAGATGTACAAGCAATAAAACAAATAGTTGACTTGAAGGTTTGAAGAAGCACAATCATGTCAAAGTGTAGCGGAGCAACAACTTCCCTTGCTAATAAGTGATTTAAACATGATGCTTCGACTCATTGACTGTTACATGATTTAGAAGATTTGAGTCATCTAAAGTGATTGATACAGATGCTTTCACCTACACATAGTATTTCTTTCATCGGTCAATGGTGAAAAGGAAGCAATTCTCCCTTTCAACGATAACTAAGTAATCTCTCCATTCATCAGGCACCTGCTGACTCCGCATTCACATTTGTCGTCTATTTTATATTATTTTATCATTCTTTTAGGATTTGAAGAAACTGAAGGTAAACTATTCCCAAATTCCCAGCAATTTAGCTTTCCTACTCAAAGTTAAGGGCATGATATAACAAACTCTGATACGTTCACATCAATTCACAATTCATATGAGGGTAAAGAAATACAAGAGTATTATAGACTAGAAAGTATAGGAACTTTTTAAGGATGATAAAAAGTGAAGGCTTGAGATGAAACCCTCCAGTAATATTTAATGCTTCTACATAAAAAACTAATTACGCATTCCAAAATCTTACACTAAAAATATAGAAACTCAATATGAACTTAACGAAAAATGTAAACCATATTTCAAACTTTAACCTTTTGTTTGGAAAGTAAAATTTAAGTCATTTGACAAAGAAATTAAAGAGTGTAAACAGTGAAAATCAGATATTTAGTAGACTAATGTGGAAACATTGCTGACCTAAGGCAACCAATCTTAAACCTAGTGCTGAATAGCAGTCCTAATTTTAATATGCTTCAGTTGAAACTTATTCATGTGTCAAGGGTTTAAATATACATATTAATATTTGATTTGATATGATATTATTTGATTTGTAATATAGATGATAATTAGTAGGTTTTTTATTTTTAGGATTCTTATTGTAATATGTTCCTCTATAATGGAATGAAAACCCTATTCAAAGGGGTATTGAGTTGGGAGGTTGAGATTTAGATTTACTATTAGAGCCAAAATTATTTTGAAGTTTCTTTCACCGTCGACCGCTGCAAACCCTAGCGGCGACGTTGACGATTGCTAGGGTTTGTCATCTTTGTGGGTTGTCCATTTTTTGTTGTTGATTTCATCTCTTCACAGGCAGCTTTTCATTTTCGCGATTTTTTCCTTTATCGGATTTCTGTCCTATTGTATGTCTCGCTCTTTAGGGTTTTGCGTTTCTGTGTTCGGGAGAGCGACGGTTCTCAGCAACAGTTGTGTCGCGATTTCTGGTTTCGGTCATGCGGCGATTGTGTTTCTGGGTGCTGCGGCGGCTAGGGTTTCTATGCGCCGATAGGGCTTTACTGCATCTGGGCTTCGTTCTCCGTGTGATATTGGGTTTCGTGGCGATCTTGGTTTTGCATGCGCCTTCTTTGTCTTTTCTTCCGGAGGGAGATTCTTTGTTTTGTGGATTCTGCTCGATTTGGGGACCTGGGTGACCACATCTTTTCTGATTTGTTGTGGTGATCGGTACTTTTGCCGCGGAGTTTGCGGCGTCCTTGCACGGTAGTTGTGTGTTTGAGCCTTGCACGGTAGTTGTGTGATCTAGCCTTGCAGGTTGTTGTGCGTTAATACTTTTGTCGCGGAGCGATATGTATTTTGCACAAGTGTTTGCGACGGATTTGCCCGACTGGGATGTTGATTCTTCATAGGCAAATTATTTGGATTGACAAATTGATGCTTTTTTGATCGACCAGGATCAATTTGAGGGGGGATGCCAAGGATATTAAATATATATAGTAATATTTGATTTGATATGATATTATTTGATTTGTAATCTATGATAATTAACAGATTTGATAGAATCTTAGGGATTCTTAGGTTTATTCTTAGGGATTCTTATTGTAATATGTTCCTATATATAATGGAATGAAAACTCTATTCAAAGGGGTATTGAGTTTGGTATTGAGATTCAGATTATTGACATCATGTACCATTTTAATTGAGGAAGTGATATCATGATTTTTGAGTATCACATAGATTAATTTTCAGCATGTGATGGCAACAAGATCATATTTAAAACAAAAAATTAAACTTGCCAAGACAAAAACTCAATGATAAGCAGTGTTAAACCAAACTAACAGTCCAAATTAATGCGGTGGCATCTATAGTAAAAAATTCTTAGGAAACCATATTGAGTACCTGGCTACAGGTTAAAAAGTAATAATATATCATAGGTTCTTTAGCATCCCATTACTATAGGCAAACACAGATGTCAGAAAAGTGACAAAGTTCATTGTTTTATCTGCTTAAAGCCTTAATAAGAACCAGACAAACTCCACTTCAGAAGAAGAAAAAATCCTTCGAACACAATTAATAGCTACCTCCAGGATGAAACTTCATGTATGGTCCAATATTATAGACACGGCCTTTAAGAGCAGTCCACATGGAGTCTTCGGATTTGTGTTGTTTAACTTCATCCATGGTTATAAGTCTTCTATTCGATTGTCCATTCAATCCTGACAAAAACAATAATTTGAAACCAAAAGAAGTCAGCTAGATATACTTGCTCCAGAAAATTTTTCAACTTCAACTTTCACAGAGACAACACAAAAGGGGTCATCCTACTAAAACATAGACACATTAGTAGTAATTCTAGATGTTTTAATATGTTGAATCAGCTTTCTTCAGAAAAAATCCCAAAAAAGACAACTGCATGTTGTAAACAGAAGTATGGGTGATGGAAATACAAAACCTTGGTAATCTAATGCGAAATAAATTTTGTGATTGAAAATCAGATTATAAATGTATTACTACATAGGCCAAAAAATTCTCCAACACTAAGGTAGATACCCAAGAAAACGGTCCAAAAAGTGAGGAGAGGAACTGCCATAAAGAATGCTAAAAGTGACAGTGCAACGAAGAAAATGCCAATCATCTCATACCCAGGATAATCAGTACCCGTACATCTCAGCCCACAATCTTATTCCATTATTTTGAAGTGGAATTATCTATGCACTTTAGGGTAACTCATGTTAATTAGGAGTGATTTAGAGAAAACCACATGAGAAAAAATGGCCAACAGTGCTTCTCTGAGGAAAGGTGAAATACATCAAAACGAAAGATTTAAGGTTGCATTTGGATGAAATGATTTGATTTAGAGGGAATGATTTGAAATCTAAAAATCTAATCATTTGAAACTAATGGATTTTAAATGACATGTATTTTGTCATAATTTCAACTCCTTCGAAGATTCATTGAAAAAAAGGAGGGAATTGAAATATCAGTTACAATTTTTTACCCAAATGAGTTGAGTGAGGAATTTGAAATGCACCAAACACAACCTAATGGAATTCATACGTATTCAAAAGAGTAACTGATCACTACTGGTTTGGGTTATGACATTTTAACATCTGGCACCGAGGCTCATAAAATCCCTACTGAAAATTATTTTCTTTACAAACATAACAGCAACACAGCTAAGATTCAAAAATCTTTTTAATGTGTGTAACAGTTAGTTCTCAACAGTAAATTTGGATCATAGAATTCGTGCAACACTAACACCAAAGATAACTCCACAAAATGGTCATAACCTGCCAGGTCAGGATGCGTTCTTGTAAGCTTAAGCCAGTCCAGTGGGCTACACCCTATCTCATAAGGAACCTTTTTTCGGGGCATAGGCTTCTTCACAAGAGTTTTCTGTTCCAGTGAAGTATTATTTGAACTTCCAGCAACCTCTTTTTCATCCTTTTTGTGACGTTCATTCATTACTTTCTGAGTTGATGCATCAATGACATTAAATGTCAACGTGCCAACAGTTTTCTGAGAAGAAACACCAACTTTCCATATACTACCACTATCCCGATTACTATTAGCGTCTGGGTGCTTAGCATTTTTATCATCTATACGAATTCCACCAATACTCTTTGCAAGATGCTGATTTTCAACACCATCTACAGCCGTCTCAACCTGATTACATGGAACCATATTTAAATTTAAACGGAAAAAGCAACCGAAATTAAAGAAGAAAAACAGGACGAATTTGTATGAACGCTGAAACTTGGCACAGACCAAGAGGGAGTGAGCAAGGCGTTTGCTCCCCTAAATGAAAAGAGAAATTTGTGGTCAAAATGATACAATTCCATCAAATCGCCCTTGCTGAATTCATGGTTAGCCAAAGAAAACAGCCCTTAACAAAAATTAGCGCATGAAAACTGTCCATCAGAAGAAGTACCAATTTTTTTAAAGACCGAACTTCATCAACAAAAAGAAAAAATTATCATGAAAACTTGAAACACTTACTCGACAAAAGGTGAAATCATCCTCATCAGCCATTGTAGCCTAATGACGACTCCAAGAACTTGTTTAATATGCTTTTCTGCAAAGGGATACAATCACTTTATATAAAGAGATGAATTTTAAGTAAATATTGAACGAAGGATCGAATAATTCAACTATAAAACATCAAATTGAACAAATCCATCGAACGATCAAATTAATATGTATTGGGTGAGTGACGACCTCTAACTACAGAAAAATCAAATAGAGCAAAGCTAAAATTGTGAAGATTACCTGTCTACCACGATTAACAATAAGACCGAATTTGTCGAATACCTGCGAATTCTATTTCGGGTGCCTAATTAAAGATAACGGGATTTATTAAAATTCAGTTAAAAATAAAATCCTTTCAGTATTTCACGGATTCACATAAACGACGAAACTAATACAAGAATATAAAACACGAACACACGAATAATATGTGGAGGCAGGTAGAAATGGCATGGCGTTGGGCGTACTTTGTTGAATTTGATGTTGCAACGCGTGGAATTTCCTGGTCTCAGATTCAGGGGAAGATCAACAGCTGATTTGAAATAATATGCATTTGATTTGATTGGTTGGTTAAATTGCAGGAGTTCCTTTTAATTTGTAAGGTTTTAGAGTGATAATCAAGTGATTAAAAAGGATTAATGGTTGGTAAAAATAATATGCATTTGATTTGATTGGTTGGTTAAATTAATGGGAAAAAATTAGGTCCGTACCATTTGCTGGACTTTAATTCGAAATGGTCCAACAAAAAAATATGAAATCATTTCAATCCATTAGATTTGAAAAGACAAAAATAGACATTACGTTTAAATACAAATAGATGAACAACGTCCAAAATTCAAAATTCAAACGCTCACTTCCACGCTAATTCACAATAAAAATTCATTGCACCCCCACAATTCATTTACCGATCTGAAGTTAACTAAATTTCGAAGTTGATCGATTGATTACAAGTTAAGATACAAGAAGTGGCTCGAAGATAAAAAATGAATAACCGCTCAGAAAATGCTGCAAGTCTAAATATACCGTCAAAATCTAGTACGTTTTTATCTTATTTGGACTAGGGTTTGTCGATTGATGTTAAATTTTGCACTATATGCATAGAGTTATGAGTGGTGACCATTTTTTTTTCTCATAAGACGTTGATATAGGTGATTGATCTACTAAGAAACAATTGAGAAAACATTATTTACAAAATTGGTGCACGTGATAGCATGCATCATTTGTACACGAAAATCTGTTAACACGTATAAGCGTGCATCGATGGTCCAATGCTGAGATTTGTACAATGGTGTACGCCAAGTAAGTGCATCGAATTATACAAAATTGTATGTTCACGTGCACCTACTGAATCATGGGCTTTATGAATAAAATTCACGTGCACCAAGCTAAAAACAATGTGCGAGCTGGACAAGACCGATGCATGTTTTTATCACATGCATCGATCGTCAAAACTTTTGAACCTCTGGAGTGCTGTACGCGTTCAATAAGTACGGTGCATGTAACTGGAACGTTTCTTTGTCAATTAGAAGGTAGTGATGCACGTAATAGACTTGCATCGGTTGTTTATTCTTGTGACTTGTACGATGGTGCACACACTTTACTATGTAAGCAGGCTCACGATGTGATAATACAACATCTTATGCATTCATTGGAATGTGCACCCTATGTGAGAATTAATGCTTTTGCAATGTTATTGTCAGATTCACCACCTCCATCAGAGTCTTCTAGCAAAGTAACAGTGAAATGACGGAAACAATCACCGTATAGGGCAAACTTGCAAACCGCCATCAAAGATTTAAAAACACTACCTCCGTTAAGAACATATCAAAGTGCTACAAAGGACACCATTCTGGGAACTGCATTCATACAAGTATCGTTGTTCTTGAGCATTGCAAGAAGCGTGATTCAATTATAAAGAACATAAATGCGTGCTTCGACTAGGATTCTACATCTTTCACCGTAACTGGTTAAAGACTGCAGATAACAATAGGGGATGTGCGCTTAATTTTCGATGTAAGAGATGGTTATCAAAATATAGATATGAACTCCGAGATCCCACACGTACAAAATTCCTACACAGGTGCTTTCCTAAGAAGCAAAGCGAAAGAACCTGTGATTGAACAAATTAATATACAAAAAATTAACTGTTTAGAGACTGCAAATAACAATAGGGGATGTGCGCTTAATTTTCGATGTAAGAGATGGTTGTCAAAATATAGATATGCACGTACAAAATTCCTACACAGGTGCTTTCCTGAGAAGCAAAGCGAAAGAACCTGTGATTGAACAAAAACTTAATATACAAAAAAATAACAATGAAGTCATCAACCTACAATGTTAATGATGTGAAGGATGTCGCATGACATGTGGCACTATACATACTAGCAGTGTTTTTAATATCAACAAAACTAACGAACCTACCATGGGCATACACTTCCATAGTTGAAGACCTGGATACAATTTGCAAATACAACTGGTCCGAACACACACATTGATCTATAGCCTGAAGCAATCAAGTAATGATACACAGTCCGGGATGTGTTCTACTACTACCTATAAGACATATTTACATTAAAAATTTCAAGTAACACTCTTTCCATTTGTTTCCATACTAACTTCTTGTACAATTGCTTTGTAGTATTGGCTATGTGAGAGGACATATTTGATCGCTCCAGTCAATGCACACCTTGAACCAACATTCCTGAGATGGAATCTTGAGAATTTTTACAAAAAGTTCCAGACCATTGAATATAACCACGTGTAACATTTGAGCTGCGTATAACTGGTGCACAAAATATATCGTGCAACCGACTCAGATAACACCACGTGCACCTTGTTCCTTAAATCTCATAGTAGCTGCAACACACAAGAAAATTACATGTTTGGTGCACGCATTTTTGTGTGCATTCAAAAATTGAACAACAAATATCACTTCTCGTTTACCTGCTTACCGCAAACTTCACTATTGTAGTTCAGAAGATGCATCGAAGCTTCAAGTGAAGAATGTGTGAGCAAACAACAAACATTGTTACTAAAAGTACCTCAAATGGACGAAACTCCCTACGCCCCAAGAGTTGAAAACAACTGAAGTTGGAAATGAAGAAGTCATACACTTGGTAGAAGATTATTCCATTGAAGACAACACAAAATTTCCGGGAGAAAGACGCAATTAAGGCATTCGAATTCAATTCTACGAAGAAATTAAGGAAAAACGGACAGGGAACATCTGATAATTATAAACAACAAGGATGGAGCTTGGTACGTCTTAATGTATTTTAGCAATCGTAAACAAATTCATTTTATCCCGTGAATCTGTGCAGGGGAATAATATGGTATGATGAAGTGTCAAGAAAATCACTTCACGTTAGAGATGCTGGTTTAATTCTGAACAATGAACCCCTTAGTAGCTATGTGAGTTAATAACTTTGTAACAATATTGTTGGGGTTCAACAATTGCCTCTGCTTTGTGATTGGTCAAACACGTGGCGCTTGTGCCAGTGTATGGTTGAAAAGATTGATGTTGCGTCATTACCCTTAATTATAGTTATTGGTAAAGCGGTAAGCGCTCGATCCTACAATTGGTAACAGAGCCAAGGAGAGTGCAATTATTGGAGGAGGGATTGTTGGGGTTCAACAATTGCCTCTGCTTTGTGATCGGGCGAACACGTGACGCTTGTGTCAGTGTATGGTTGAAAAGATGATGTTGCGCCACTACCTTTAACTATAGTTATTAGTAAAGCGGTTATCGCTCGATCCTACAAATATGAAATTTTTGCACTTCTTAGGGTACATGTGCATGTTTTCCACGTGCACCTGTGTGTTGGCATTTCACACAACTAAATTTCATTGCCTATCATTACATACAAACAGATTATTGACTGTTGGGCCATCGTCATTACTAACCATATCGAGAAGGAATGACTGAAGAAGTTAAGCTATGTATTTGACAGCATGGCTTGTGTATATCAATTAACTAAGATATTATTTTTTTTCCTGATTTGAACATCAATATCTCATACAGCTTCTCAAGTGAACAAATATTTCAAATCGAACCATACAAAGAAGCGGCACAACAAAAACCTGGCTCCCTGGATTGTGCAATATTTGTGTGCATGAATATGAAGAAATTAATGACATGCAAGCCAGTGCCGAAACATATGGAGGTGGACTACAATTCCATTTATTGAGCAAAAATGGTTAAAGTGATCTTAGAATATACTGCATACAACAAATAGTGTATTATTTTTATGAAAACATGTATTTACAGTAACGGGCATATTCTCTAATTATTATAAAATCCGACAATAAAAATAAAATTTATTCAAACGGGTTCCAATAAATAAAGTGTGTGCACCTATAGATAACCACGATCATGCGTGCATAAAAAAGTACAAACATAAATTATTATACATACGTGCATCATTGTATACACCATTCACCAATGTACTCGTACATAACATTGGCCAAACAATTATAAATTTATCTTTACAAACAAATGTATTCAAAAATGTATGTATTCAAATATGTTCCTAACATGTGTTCCTATTGTGCCCATATTACGACACCAACTACACCGCAATTGTCAAATTATTTCACCTTTCGATCCAATTCTTTTCTTCTTTAGACGACAAGGTTGCCTTTTTTCAATCGGGGAGGTAAACTATTTGTTCCTGAATCATTTCGAGGAAATCAACTTTCGGACATTTCGGGGTTGACAAAATAATTTCTTCTTAACAAGAATTGTACGTACAAATATGGAAATATCTGTCAACTACGTCATCTATGGGCAATTCATCCCTCCTAAACATGACAGTTGCATGAGCACATGGAATCCATCCACCTGCCACTGGTAGCATGTACATGTACAATTATCAAGTCGAACGGTCACTGAAGGATTTGAAAAACTTTGTAACATGAATCAGAGGACATTTTCACATTCCACGAACGACATTCATTTTCAAAAGAAGACCATTTCTTCTCCATTCTATACAACACACCATTCCAAGTGAGTAATGTGCAGACCCCTTGCCTCTAATACCCATGCATTGAATGACTCAGCTGCATTCAAATACATTTCTCCATATCGCATTCCAGATGAGTAGGCGTTTGTCCACTTCTCCAAAGGAAGTCCCTGTGAAAAATCTTCAATAATCATTTCACCTTCTCGTTTCTAAACTGCAAGTTTCTGATTAAAAATGGCATCCGTCGGCGAATATGCACACTCATCCAACAAGAAATACATTATCTTCCGAAACTAGTTTAAAAAAAAATGTTTCCCAGCATATATGGCCCGAAGGTTGCATTTTATATAATACAGACAATAAAATTATTTCACAGAACTCCAAACACGAGAGATAAAGCCTCCATCAAACCAAGATTTCGATTTGATATATACACAACATCTTCACCCTTGTCTAAAATCTTGCTCAAACAACGTAAAACCAAGACCAATTATCATAATTCTCGGAGTCCACAACAACAAAAGCCAATGGTAACAAACCTACAACATAAACAACATAATTTAAGGCGCTTGTATCTAATGTACAATTGATTTATTTAAGACTGTACATGTAACACATTAACAAATTCAGATTTGCGCGTGCATTGTCTTCGCATGCATGAATATACGAAACCACATACACATGTAGAAGTATGCATGCATTCATCTCGCGTGCATCAACTAAATAAACAACAAGTGCACGTCTCTAAAAAAATATATAACACAATGTGCGTGCATTGTTGTCGCGTGCATCTGTCAGATAAATAACAGGTGCACATGTAAAAAGGATGTACTTCATGTGTGTGTGCAAAGGTCTCACTGGTGCACGACAAAAAGAATTTATTGGTGCACGTGGAAGCAATGTACTCACGTGCATCGATAGAAAATATGCATGAATATAAGATGCATGCATTCATCTCGCATGCATCAATAAAAAGAAACCATAGCTGCACATGTAAAACATATAAAGCACAATGAGCATGCATTGTGGTCAAGTGCATCGGCCAGATATATAACAGGAGCATGTGTAAGAAGATATAAATGTTGCGAGCAAGGTCTCGCGTGCATCGATAACAAGAATTTGACAGGTGCACGTGTAAAGGGTCATAGTTGAAATTCCTTGCAAAGTAAAATAACAGGTGCACATGTGATATAGATACATAGTTCATTGTGCATACAATGTACTCACGTGCATCAAAAAAACAAAAAAACAAATATGCAAGTGTAAAAAGATGTATTACAACTAATCAAATAACAATACCTTGATTCCCATCTTTCGCAGTGGCTGACAAAAGTGTTCCCTTGAACCGTGATTTCAAGAATGTTCCATCAAGCAATAACGTTGGCCTACAAAATTTTAACCCATCAATACAAACACCGAATGAGATAAACAAACGAAGGAATCTACCACTGTCATCAACTTCAAGTTCTACAAAACTGCCCACATTAATTGTTTTCACCGCATCAACATACCACTTCAGTTTCTGTAACGACTCCTCATAATTTCCAAACACAATAACCCTAGCCTTCTCCAAACTTCTCAATTATTGTATGTGATGTCCAAACCATAACCAGTTTTCTTTATATCACAAACATACATTGCAGAAAATGTTGCATTGACACTGACTCGTTCGACAATAATTCAAGATATTAAATCCGAACTCATTCTATTTGACTTGTCTTCAATCACTCTAAGTCCACAAGTGTGAATACTGTTCAATTTCTTTATATAAAAAGATCAAATTACTCGTGAAATGTTGGCATTCACAAACCAGTCACAACCTTCGTCATGCTTTCTAGCACACTAAACAACTACCATATCCCTATTGTTTTTTTACATAATTAAACTCAAAACCAACCTCCATAGAATATTTACTAAATTCAGAGCGAAACTCTTCGACCCCACCTCTAAACTCTAGACCCACCATACTAATAATTTGTAATGCCTAGAACTAATCCATGTATGTCGATTGAATTATTTTGGTAATGATGTGTTTATTACAATATGATGTGGACTCGGGTTCGGGTTGAACCGAGTATGTGTAAGGACCTCAAGTCCTAAACCTATTCATTAGTGCAATTATCATTAATAGTGCATACATCGGTATCAATGAGGAATTCTCATATATGGTCTTCTATCATAACATGTCCTTCATATAAATTTTGAAACGTAATTCCCTCGAACTCTTGACAACATTCGAGACTCAACATGCATACACTTGATATAGCACTAATAATATCCTCAAGTCAATCATGCAATAGTCACTCTCAATTTGATTGCATGCAATGAAGAGATGAAAAATCAACTACTGATACAATCCATATACATGTACCATAATGCTCACAGGCGAGCATTAAACAGATGTATATCTACTCATATAAGGCCACATTCTCAATACCAATATTGGTCCCTCATCTCAGGGAACATCCTCGTACATAGTTCAGACTCCTTGCCAATGCCAATGCCAATGTCAATGCCAGCATGTTCTACCTGTTTCAACAGAAATAGCCCCCATACAGGGTGATCACACCAATAACATAAGATCAATAATTTCACAGTATAATTCACAGAATATAAAGTTGAAACTGTAATGTCAATAATACTTCCTGTGTATTCCACGATCATATGTGATCTCCAATGCTGTTCATGTTCTCACAATATCCAAGATCGTCAAACTCCATGAATCCGTTATATCATTTCAGTGATTTACTGTAATCATAACAATCAATAGTAACTAAACCATTACAAAAATAATTCATAATGATGACATGCATCTCATTCATCAATTGTATAGTCATAGCTCATCATATCACATGGCTCGCTCAAAGGCGGAAGCATTCTCATATCTCGCACGCCCAACAACGGCGATATCTTATCCATTACTCGTTCCATGGCTACAGTATTCCCATTCCAAAATAATAGCATGTTGATAGCAGCATTTCCATATCGCATAGCATAATTAGCAATTCATTACAACAAGAATATAGAATTCAATGCGCATAATCATAATACGTTTACCCCTGCTCGTACACTACACGTACCTTAAAGTCGAGGACATGATTTGGGCATCTTCTATAATCCGAGTCTCGTACATTTGATTATCAATTCAATATATCTCATTATTGACTCCTACAACCAAACCACACATATCATATAGACTAATCATGCCTCCTATCATAATCAGTCACAATTTACCGTACTTCGTAAATTATTCAAACCATTTAATTTTATTCTTCATTAATCCGAGTTACCAAGTAACTCGGGCATGCATTACATTTCTTTCCACGGTTCAGCTCATGCAACCTAAATTCATTGTGTAGTATATGTTAGGGCCCGGTACTAATAATGTATTTAATTGTCACACAATGATTATATTTACGTTAACAGCGGAAGATTATTTAAAACATGTGGCCCAAAAAATTTTGATTTTACATATATCATAGTACTGAAAATATGTAATTCCAGTTTCAAAATTTAACATGTTATTCATCCCATAAGCATCATAAAAACTTCCCAGTAATATAGTACATAAAATACAGATACTCGGGGGCATACACCGGTAAATTGAATCGTAGTTAAAAATACTCTAACAACTACCTGGACTCAAAATATAAAACATAACCTGAGCTCGCTCTCAAGTAGCTCTGGTATTCATCGATGCTTCATCTCGAGCATCCACAGTACGTCCACCTGTACCACCTGTCATGCTCATACAACAAAGACATGACAGCCACCGCGAAAGGGGTCAGAACCCAGTACGAGAAACATGTAAAATCACAATGAATGACAAAGTAACATGCGATGCATGTTGTGCATGAATGCAAATGCATATGCGGGATATCAAATCTCCAATATAAAGATCTCAAGAGTCCAGTTGAAGGATCATCAATCAAATAATCAAGCTCGAGTAGGGCGTTGACACGCTCGTCGCTATGACATCGCTCTCGGTCGATCCATCGGCGGTCCATCATCCCTCGTGTCTGGGCGACGTCGGAACACTCGTTACGGCATCTCTCAGCTCACTCTCTCCGCCGAGCCATCGGCGTGCCCATCATCCCCAGACACGCATCACAGATACCAACGAAAGAATATACGTATCAACGAAAGAATCGATAGGATCAACATGACATGCTCAATGTCCACGCGTGTCAATGCATCATGCAATAACATAATCTCATGTGATGCATCTCAATATATCATGCCATCATGTAGTTCAATGTATAATGTAATTCACATACTACAGTTCAACATGTCATAGAGTCACATAAATAGCAAGTAATGACAAGTAAATCATGCCCCAGGAACATCACATGTCTTTGCCAGACATCGGATTGAACTGGTTTTCTACGTACATCGAACCATTAGCTAATTACCAAGTGATCCTCGACTCGATCTCAGGATTAATAAATCTGGTCATAACAGTTCCAAATACAACATAATGTCACGTACTAGCGTTAAACTTATCAACATAATACTCAAACTTACCCAAAACCAATTCTCTAAATTTCAGTCTGCACAACCGTAGAGATCGGCTCATAACTTGTCCAATACTTGATAAAATCACATGGGTCCATATCCTCAAGTCAATCATGCAATAGTCACTCTCAATTTGATTGCATGCAATGAAGAGAGGAAAAATCAACTACTTATACAATCCATATACATGTATCATCATGCTCACATGCGAGCACTAAACATATGTATATCTACTTATATAAGGTCACGTTCTCAATACCAATATTGGTCCATCATCTCAGGGAGCATCCTCGTACATAGTTTGGACTCCTTGCCAGTGACAATGCCAATGCCAATGTCAATGCCAACTTGTTCTAGCTGTTTAACAGAAACAGCCACCACACAGGGTGATCACACCAATAACATAATCTCAATATCAATAATTTCACAGTTTATAATTTACAGAATATAAAGCTGAAACTGTAATGTCAATAATACTTCCTGTATATGCCACAATCATATGGGATCTCCCATGAGCTTCATGTTCTCACAATATCCAAGATCGTCAAACTCCATGAATCAGTTATATCATTTCAGTGCTTTACTGTAATCATAACAATCGATAGTAACTAAACCATTACAATAATAATTCATAATGATGACATGCATCTCATTCATCAATTGTATAGTCATAGCTCATCATATCACATGGCTCGCTCAAAGGCAGAAGCATTCCATCTCTCCCACGCCCAACAACGACGGTATCTTATCCATTACTCGCTCCATGGCGACAGTATTCCCATTCCAAAATAATAGCACGCTTGATAGCAGCATTTCCATATCGCATAGCATAATTAGCAATTCATTACAACAAGAATATAGAATTCAATGCGCATAATCATAATACATTTACCTATGCTTGTACGCTACACTTACCTTAAAGTCGACGAAATGATTTGGACATCTTCTATAACCGGAGTCTCGTACATTTGATTTTCAATTCAATATCAATATCTCATTAGACTCCTACAACCAAACCACACATATCATATAGACTCATCATGCATCCTATCATAATCAGTCACAAATTACCGTACTTCGTAAATTATTCAAACCATTTCATTTTATTCTTCATTAATCCGAGTTACAAAGTAACTCGGGCATGCATTATATTTCTTTCCAAGGTTCAACTCATGCAACCTAAATTCATTGTGTAGTATATCTGAGGGTCCGGTCCTAATCATGTATTTAATTGTCACACAATGATTATCTTTACGTTAACAACGGGAGATTATTTAAAATTTATCAACATGTGGCCCAAAAATTTTCGATTTTACATATATCATAGTACTGAAAATATGTAATTCCAGTTTCACAATTTAACATGTTATTCATCCCATAAGCATCATATAAAAACTTCCCAGTAATGTAGTACATAAAATACAGATACTCGGGGCATACCCCGGTAAATTGAATCGTAGTTAAAAATACTCTAACACCTACTATGACTCAAAATATAAAACATAACCTAAGCTCGCTCTCAAGGAGCTCTGGTATTCATCGATGCTTCATCTCGAGCATCCACAGTACGTCCACCTGTACCACCTGTCATGCTCATACAACAAAGACAATGCAGACCCCCGTGAAGGGGGTCAGAACCCAGTACGAGAAACAGGTAAAATCACAATGAATGACAAAGTAACATGCGATGCATGTCGTGCATGAATGCAAATGCATATGCGGGATATCAAATCTCCAATATAAAGATCTCAAGAGTCCAATGGAAGGATCATCAATCAAATAATCAAGCTCGAGTAGGGCGGTGGCACGCTCGTGCTATGACATCTCTCTCAGTCGACCATCGACGGTCCATCAGCCCTCGTGTCTGGGCGACGTCGGCACACTCGTCGCTACGGCATCTCTCAGCTCACTCTCTCCGCCGAGCCATCGGCGTGTCCATCATCCCCAGACACGCATCACAGATACCAACGAAAGGATATAGGTATCAACGAAAGAATCGATAGAATCAACATGACATGCTCAACGTCCATGCGTGTCAATGCATCATGCAATATCACAATCTCATGTGATGCATCTCAATGCATCATGTCATCATGTAGTTCAATGTATCATGCAATTCACATACTGCAGTTCAACATGTCATATAGTCACATAAATAGCAAGTAATGACAAGTAATCATGTCCCAGAAACATCACATGTCTTTGCCAGACTTCGTGATTGAACCGGTTTTCTACGTATCTCGAACCGTTAGCTAATTACCAGTGATCCTCAACTCGATCTCATGATTAATAAACATGATCATAACTGTTCCAAATACAACATAATGTCACATACTAGCCTTAAGCTTATCAAAATAATACTCAAACTTAGACCCAAAACCAATTCTCTAAATTTCAGCATGCGCAACGGTAGAGATCGGCTCATAACTTGTCCGATACTTAATAAAATCACATGGGTCCAATTTAGTTTTAAATATAACTCAAAAGTGAACATTTCATATGTTTGACACTTTCCCCAAATTCATTCTTTTACCTAAGGCAAATTGGGTCTAAACATTATTTATTCAACATAGGGGAATTTCTAAATTCAGATTGACCATTTTTCGGGGTCCGGTCCGGTTTTGAGCCGGATCCGGTTACTCCGGTCCATTGAACACTTTGAATTGCAGGGGATTTCTCCTATTTCCCGAGCACCATATAGAATGGCACCAACATAACTGAAAGAGTTAAGATTCAATTGCAAGATTTACTTGACAAGATATACATACGCTTTAGTGTATCACGTTGGGTTGCTCCAGTTCTGTTTGTGAAGAAAAAGGATGGATCAATGCAATTGTGCATCGATTATCGACAATTGAACAAGGTGATGATTAAGAATAAGTATCCCCTCCCATGTATTGATGATTTGTATGATCAGTTACAAGGATCCAGGATCTATTTCAAAGATAGATATGAGGTCGGGATATCATCATATACGAGTTAGGGATGAGGATGTGCAGAAGACAACATTTAGAACTCGATATGGGCATTATGAGTTCTTAGTGATGCCATTTGGAGTGACTAATGCTCCACCTGTCTTCATGAGTTTAATGAATCAGGTGTTTTATGCTTACCTTGATTAGTTTGTAATTGATGATATTCTGATATATTCGAAGAATGAGGATGGGCATGTTCAACACTTGCATACGGTGTTACAAAAGCTTCGAGACAATAAATTGTTCACCAAATTCAGTAAATGTGATTTTGGTTAGACACATTGGTATTCCTTGGTCATGTAATTTCTGAAGAAGGAATTCCAGTTGATCTAAGGAAGGTGGAGGAAGTATTGATTGGCCTGCACCCACTTCTGTGCCAGAGATCCGTAGTTTTCTGGGTTTAGCAGGGTATTATCGACGGTTTGTTGAAAGATTTTCAAAGATTACCAAACCATTGACACAAAAATGAGTACATTTCATGTGGTCTGAGGCTTGTGAACAAAGTTTTCCCGAATTGGAAACATCGATTAACAACTGCTGCGGTGTCGACAATTCTTTCAGAGCATGGAAGATTTGTCTTGTATACCGATGCCTCATTGAATGGATTGGTTGTGTATTGATGCAAGATATACATGTTGTAGCATATGCATCACGACAGTTGAAACCACACGAGACAAGATATCCCGTGCATGATCTCGAGTTGGCTGCCATAATCTTTGCGTTAAAGATTTGGTGACATTATTTATATGGTACGACTTTTACCATATATACGGATCACAAAAGCTTGAAGTTTATGTTTACTCAAGCTGAATTGAACATTAGGCAAATGAGATGGATGTATATGTTAAATGACTATGACTGTGAGATTGAATATCATCCAGGGCGAGCTAATTTGATAGTTGATGCCTTGACTCGCAAAGTTTGATGTATTACTGATGATGTGATTCAATTATCAGCATTGAAGATTTCTTGTTGCTCAATGGGATATGATTTTGATATATTTGTATCACCAGTTCGAGTATCTACCTTGTTGACTGAACCTGATATTGTTGGAAATATCAGAACATCACGAAACACTGATGATGAAGTGTAAAGATGGAAATAGATGCTATCCCAAAGGAAGTTATCCAACTTTGTGGTGGCCAATGATGGTAGCTTGAGGTATGGAAAGCTTTGGGCAGTCCATGCTACCTATGGACTACGCCAATAATTACTACAACGTGTTCACTGTAGTAAATATAGTATACATATTGGAGGAAAGAAAATGTACAAAGATTTACGTACACAATTTTGGTGGAGAAGGATGAAAAAGGATGTAATTGACTTTGTGAAAAGATGTTTGATCTGTCAACAGGTTAAATCAGAAAGACATAGACCATGAGGTGAATTGAGAAGTTTAAAAATTCCACTTGGAAATGAGAACATATTTCGATGGATTTTCTTACCCATTTGCCAAGAACTTCTTCTACTGTTGATGCAATTAGGGTGATAATTGACAGACTGACGAAGCACATCACATTTTATACCTTATAGCATGATGTTCACCTATTTGAGGATGGCTTAGCTATATATTCAAAATGTAGTAAGACTACATGGCGTACCTATTTCCATTGTATCTGACAGATACCCGAGGTTTATTTCTCATTTTTGGGAAGGTTTGCAGTCAGCGATGGGTACAGGTTAGATTGAGTACAACCTATCATCATCAAACAGATGGGCAGACATAGCAGACCATACAGACATTGGAGGATATGTTACGTGCCTGTCTATTAGAGTTAATGACTCTTGGCAAGATTCATTGTCATTGATAGAATTCTTGTACAATAATAGTTATAAACGAGTATACAGATGGCACCATTTGAGGCGTTAAATGGGCGATGATGCAGGTCACCTTTATATTGTGATGATGTTGATCAGTCTTCTGTAAGTGGAACAGATATGGTACGAGAAATGGAAGAGAAAGTGAAACCGATCAGATTGAAATTAAAGGCCGCTCAGGATAGACATGCCGTTTATGCAAATAAACGGCTTAGGCCTCTTGAATTTCAGGCTGGTGACAATGTATTTTTGAAAATAACACTTTTTAGAGGTGTAGTACAATTTGGAATGCGAGGAAAGTTGTCACCAAGGTACATTGGTCCGTATGAGGTGTTAGAGCTGCGCAGCTATCGACCTGACTATTTCACGAAGGGAAATAGAGTTAGGGTCTACCTATTCCCAACTAATGATCTAAGGCTGCTTGAGCTATTAGCCTTGTCCGGTTGAGGAGTTTGATGTCATGTCAATTTTTTGATGGCGAGTCCACATCAACATTTCACTGGATCGACCACTGGACATATTCAAGAACTTCATTCACAGGAGCTGATGGAATGAGTTGGTACGTTGGCATACAGATTGGCATTGCCACCATCTTTGACAAATATTCATGGCGTGTTTCATGTTTCGATGTTGAGGAAATACGAGCCAGTTCCGAGTTATCTATTGCAACATTCAGATGTGCGGTTTGATACAAATATGTTATATGTGGAATGACCAGTTATGATCTTGGATAGAGCAGACCGTAATTTGAGAAGCAACGTAATACCTATGGTAAAGATTCAGTGGGACAAGCGGGGTGTCGAGGAGGCGACATGGGAGACGGAGCAACATATGATACGATAATACCCTGAGTTGTTTTATGGTATATTTCTTTATATTATTGTTAAAATGCTGGTAAGTATGTAATTATTGTTGCTTTTATTGATGAGTACGCGATTCAATTTCGTTGACAAAATTCATTAAGTAGGGGAGAATTGTAATGCCCAGAACTAATCCACGCACGTAATTGAATTATTTTGGTAATGATGTGTTTATTACAATATGATGTGGACTCGGGTTTGGGTTGAACCGAGTACGAGATAATATATGAGTCATTTTATACATGGAAAGGGAATGATGTTCATTTTAGACATGGAAGATATAAATGATCTAAATTTAATAAGATGTATAGTTGAGAACAACTATATGGAATTGTTTTGTTACATGTTTATTATGAAATGATATGAACATGGTTTAGTAGTAACTTTATATGGGAGGCATTGATTTGATGCATTATAGAAACATGGAGTAAATTTGACATGTCATGAATTCTTCATATATATATATATATATATATATATATATATATATATATATATATATATATATTGAGAAAATCAGATTGATAAACACACAATTCACCTAAACTCACCTAAAAATATCTACAAAGTTATATTCAAATCTTGCTTCTTCTTTTACACTTTTGCTTGGATTTTGGCTTGGAAATCAAGTAGAAAAGTGATCCTAGATTCAAGTCAAGTGATTTGGTAAGGATTTTGTAACAAGTAAACTTGAATTCTTGAAGGATATACATATATGTGTATTGAAGCAATTTTGTAATTGTTTGAATTGATACGAGAGTAATTCAATAAATAAGCTATGTTGTTATGAAAACATGTTCATATGATGATGTAGTAATGTTTTATTAAGCTTTGGTGTTGAGATTTGAGGTGTATAGATTAAACCATGGAGATATGTTTGAAAATTGCAATGTTCTGAAATTTTCAGAGCATCGCGATCGATCGCGAGCCATGTGGCGATCGATCACTTGAGGATGAGAACAAGTGAAGCGGTGTGTTGAGCGATTGATCACTTACTCGCGACCGATCAATGGCGTGGTGGTGATCGATCGCGTAACATAGGAGATAGATCGCATACGCGGGTGAGGCGATCGATCACGTAAGGATAAGAGATCGATCACCTGAAGGACATAAAGTTTGTTCATATTTTTTTATGTGTGGCGATCGATCGCGTGTGGTGACCGATCGATCGCGAGAAGTATTATTTTGAATATGTTATAATTTCTTGGAATTTTATGATGAGACCTATTATAACATTGAATTGTTGGTATTCATGTAGCACCATCCCAGGGAACGGGCCATAGATGAGGATAATCAATAACTCCTGATTTTCTATACTTTTAAAAAAGACAACATGTACGTGTGGATGTACGAGTATTGATGGTATATATATGTGATATGTATATGATGATTGGATATATATCATTGTGATGATGCTGTTGAGGTATGTGATTGATGCTGTGAGACATGATGATGTTGATGCATGAGATAAGACTGTTATGACGCGTGAGCTGAAAATATGATATATGATGTTCATATGAAGATGTGAGGAGGTTCCACGGAGATATTAAGCGGAAAGGCAATATCATATATGCTCCATTATAACAGGGTAATGAATGTGATTCATCGGATATGTCATGACATATTGGTTTATATTGTGATTTGATGTATGCACAGGAACAACCAAGGAGGAGTATTTCAATGCATGAAATACATGAAGTTGTTTATACAGTATTTACACATTTTATTGATGTGGATTGTGGATGTCATATATATAATGATGTTGTGTAGTTGTTCTGTAGGGACTCACAGACGGGAGATGCGGGATTGTGAGTCTACCGTCCGCTACTAGGAAATAAACTGATCGAGATTTAAACATACTAGATGATTTTGACATGTAAGTGATGTACATTATGTTATGTATGAGAATACTATAATAGATAGACGTAGTGAAAATCTTGATCAGTAGTAATATTATCTTAATCCTGTTAAGGAAAAATGACATTTACTTAACTGTATGTTTAATTTGGGATTAAGGTAACGAGGCCCCACATAATTGATGACCAACCAGAACATAACAATAAATTTCCCTTCCTTCTAATATTACATGTTCGATGCTCGGAATCATAACCGGAAGATGAATTATAAGCTTCTTCATTTAAATTGAGTGCATCGACTGACCCATCCGGTGCACGAGTGACCCGTGCATCATTCGAGTCCGTCGGTGCAAACCATTCACGTGCACCGAATGAGTCTATTGGGTCAGATTGCTCGCGATTGAATTCATTGGGTGCATGACATTCACGTGCATCGATAGATCCTGTTGGGCCAGTTTGCTCACGACTGTACTCTTCCAATGTGTTTAACTCCCGTGCAACAATTGAGTCTTGCGGTGTACTTTATCTGCTACCTAAACTGCCCACTTCCATCACCTTCTCCAACAGATGGAGTCAACCAATTTCTACTGCCAAGAAACTTCATAAAAGGCAATTTTCTCACCGACAACATCCACTGTCAACATACGAACATCAATAAACTCACACAACCGGGACATATTCCTCATATCATCTTCGTTATTCAAACAACAATTAGGGTGCCCTGGAATAGAATACTTAAAAGAAGAAATCATCTAAAAAATTATAATCACTCCACTTACCAGATCCAGTAGATACTAATTCGTTGAATGAGAAACTGAAATTCACGTTCAACACTTGCGTTTGCTCTCTAAATGTTAACAGAATCATGAATGCAGAATCTATCACAAACGATCAAATAAAAAAACAAAAGAAGATATGAAAAGAATTGATGATTTGACCGATTCCAGATTTAATGCATTATACCTGAATTTAGAATGCAATTTACGTCTTCCATTTTTGCTGACCTAATATATTTGAATTCAGGGGTATTTTAGAAATAAAAGAAATGTATTGAAAGATAAAAAGTTAATGTTTTGGACCTATGTGAATATATTTTCACACCATATGTTTTGCTAGGTCATATTTAAATTTTGAGGGATTTAGTTGACGTCTCATTTTTTAACTCGTACCATTTGATAATTTGCTCTAAAATAAATGGATGAAATAGTTGACTTAGTTGAGTGTTGGTTCTATACCTAGTGGTGTAAACAAAACGATCTAAATATGGTGAATTTTTTTTAGTTGAAATTAGATATATTTGAACTCGAGCTCGATTCAGAGCTAGAAGAACTTAAATTTTTTTGGCCAAATTAGAGCTCAAGTCCAGTTCAAAATTATATTAATGTGTCCACTGAAAACTATAATCCTGTAAATAATTCAATATTTTTATAATTAATCAAATATTTTAATTATAATAAGTAATTAAAATTGAAACTCTTTAATTAAACCATCATTTTAATTTAGAAATGACAGAATAAAATGTGAACTGATATGTAAAAAAAATGTAAACATATTTTTTTTAGCTATTATTATTATTATTATTATTATTATTATAGGTAAGAGAAATTTTTGTTATCTATCAGTCTCCAAACCGAGACCAAATCCTAAATTGGGGATCAATGTGCCAACTCGACTACATACCCATGGCTAATTTTTAAAATGTTTGATTCCATGTATGCATGAACCACTACTGCATCATAACATTAATTAGTTTCTATTGGGTTGAATAATTCTAAGCATATCTAATATGATTTTTTTATCATAAAAAGATTATATTAATTACTTGACAAATACATAGCAGTTCCGGCCAAAGCCTAGAGAACAAGATAACACAACGGATAAAACGGCAGCAAAGACTTTCGCCAACCAAGTGAATAATCTGACCTACATCGGTATCAAGACATACAAAAAGTACACAAAAAAGAGTTGAATCCATATGCACTACAACACTTAAATATGAAGCTAGCAGAGACCACCATAGGGCACATGGGTCCCCTCAAACCACGAAGTACAGGATGATGATGACCACCGTGACTGCGGGAACTGCCTTCCACTAACAATGAAAGAAAAGTATAGGATGAACGAGCGACAAAAACTGAATAAAGGTCGACAATGGAATATGTCCTCGTATCCCAATCTCACACATAGAACCAGTTGGCGCACGAAATCCAGTATCCCATTAGTGAAAACTCAGTTGTACCTCAGCGGCAAAATAAGACAAACTAACCTCCACACCACCAAAACATATGCAGGACCACACAAAATACGCAAAAAGTGGCACCATCTACACAACCAACGTCACCGCGACCAAAACCGCCTACCATTCCACCACCGTGAACAAGTCCGCCACCACCACCACCGCCGAAACAACCACCTCCAACTAACTCGATGATTTTACCAAAAGAAAATTAATAATAAAATATTATATGTTAATTATTTTAATAAATAACATTCAAGTAATTTTATATCAAAATCAGATATCCGATAAATAATGAACAATCAGAACTTAACTCAGTGGTTAGAGTATTGCTTTATGGATATCCTGCCATTTAGGAGAATGGGTCAAAGTGTAAATCACTTCCAACAAAAGTGATGACTTTAGTGGCGAATTCTTTTTTCTGATGTTTGCTGTGGAATGATGACTGACAATGATATTAATCTGATTTCAAGTAAGTATCCATGTGCAGGGGCGTGGCCAGAAATTTTATATTGGGAGGCTGGAGACAATGACACTGCGGGGGTGAAGGAGACGACAACCCCATTGTGGGGCTCGGGGCGGAGCCCCGAAATTATTTTTGTATAAACTTTGTTCGTATACTCGTTAGCTATTATTTTATAATATCTTTCTCTACATGCATAAGTTTTACACCATTTAATTCTCAATCTTTTGTATAAATATTCATAATCCATTTAATCTAAATTTCAAATTAAAATATATACAATGGGTTTAATATTAGATAGGAAAAAAATATACCAGAATTTTTTTTAAAAGAACTAGAGTTTACAAAAAAAATGATGTATATCTATATATTTTTAAAAAATAAGCTTAAAAATGGGACAAATAAGTATTAAATTCTTTTTAAAAATATTTTAAAAATAATTTTTTTTAAATAAACCAAAAAATATTATGTAATGAAAATCCAAGAGTTTTATTAATTGAGTTTCCTGGGTTTAGAACTCAGGACCTAACATTAACATATCAACATCTCTACCACCTGCACCCAGGGGCGGAGGTAGTAGGTAGGTGGGTGGGGCTATAGCCCCACCCACATTTTTTTTTTAAAAAAAATTACATTTGCTAGGGGAAAAAATTAGTGTAAATTTCGAAAAATTTATGTTTTAGCCCCACCCTTTGAATCGATATAGTCCGTTAATACTACGTCTAGCTCGACCAGCCCCAGGTACAAATTTATCCTGGCTCCGCCCCTGCCTGCACCATACCCTTTCACGCGTTAATCTTAGACAAAATATATATATAATAATTCTGGGCAGGTCAGCCCACCCAGACCACACATTGTAGATCCGCCCCTGCCCATGTGCCGTTTTCTGTTTTACATGTCGTAGTGTTGGAAAAGTGAGCACGCAAAGAAAAGTCCATTTCACACAATCTCAGATTTGATTTTAGTTGTAGACGTGAGCTGGACGATGCTATGTGCTTGTTCCAGGAAATGGTGAGAGTGGGAACGAGACCCTGTGTTACTGAATTCTGCAAGCTGTTGAGTGTGGTTGGAAAGATGAAGCATTATTATGCTGCCTTCTTAATGTATGAGAAACTGCGTCAGTTGGCTGTAATTAATAACTACGTGATGAATATCGTGATCAATTGCTAATGCATGCTGATTCGAGTAGATTTTGGGCTCCCGATCTTACGTTGCTTCTTCAAGCTTGGTTACGAACCAAGTTTCAAAAGGTTATTAAGAGAGAAACCATGTGAGCCAGATTAAGTCAAGTTTCTTGCTGTAATAAATGGGCTGTGCAAAGCCTGGGCACACTCTGATGGCCCGTAATTTGTTTTGTGTGATGGAAAAAGGTGTTGGAAACGTATGAATTTAAAATAATAGATCGATCGAGCAATTTGCTCAGATCGATCGAGCGGACCAGAACTTTTTATGTTCGTTGCTACACGAGCTCGATCGATCGAGCTGGGAGCTCAATCGATCGAGCCCTGTTTCAGATTTGTGAAATGGTATGTCTATTCACGTTTGTTGTGCGATTTTTGGCCAAATATTGCCCCCAATTGGTGTCATTTGAACTTGATTTTTGGTTTACTATATAAACAACATAACCCCACTTGTTTTAGATATAGATTTTCGAAATCAACATCATATTTTTAGTGAAATTTGAGAGCATTTGTTGTTCATCAAATTGAGTGCTTTGAACCTTTGTGGTTTGAGGACTTATGATTTGGAGTGCTCCTATCACAAGTCATAGTCGTTTTATCTTGGGAGACAAATTGTCATAGCAAACCGTTAGCACCACAGCGGAGCAATATTATCTTAAGGACGGGGATTACAAATCTCGTCTCGACATAAAAACTTATTTTTGAAGACATTGTAATTTTTTCCTGAGATACACTTTGAGAGAAATTTTGTACTACAATCTTAAGACAATATCGTGCAAAACAAATGGCTTCATTGAGTGCAACAACGACTTCTGTTCATCATGGTGAAATGCCTGAAAAGTTCAATGGGAACGATTTCAAGCGGTGGCAACAAAAGATGCTATTTTACTTGACCACACTGAGTTTGGCAAGGTTCTTAACAGAGGAGCCTCCTACGGTTGAAGAAGGAGAGACTGACACCCAAAAGAGGACGACACTGGATGCATGGAATCAAAACGACTTCCTATGCAAGAACTACATCCTAAATGGGTTAGACAATAAATTGTATAACGTTTATTGTTTTGTGAAAACAGCAAAAGAACTCTGGAATCGCTGGAAAAGAAGTACAAATCCGAGGATGCCGGCATGAAGAAATTCATAGTTGGACAGTTCCTGAATTTAAAGATGGTTGATACCAAGCCTGTGATGGTGCAAGTGCAAGATCTACAAGTGATCGTGCATGACATTCATGCGAAGGGAACGAGTCTAAGTGATTCATTCCAAGTCACCGTTATGATTGAGAAATTGCCTCATATGTGGAAGGACTTCAAGAACTACCTGAAACACAAACGAAAGGAGATGAGTCTTGAAGACCTTGTGGTTCGATTACGAATCGAGGAGGACAACAAAGTTTCTGAGAGGAAGGCGGGTAGGTTTCAAATGGAACCACGGGCTAACTTAGTTGAACAAAGAACCGGATCAAAGCGTAAGTTTGATGGCACGGGCTCCAACACTGGCAAGGCGAAAAAGTTCAAAGGAAAATGCTATAAGTGTGGAAATCCCAATCACATGGCAAATCGTGGGAAAGCAAAAGATCAAGTCAATATGACCGAAGAAGATCGTCTCTCAATTGATTTGGATGATCTAGCGCTTACAGCTTAAACTAGATTGTGTATCTTTGAAAGCTGTAAACTCCAAGAATGAGTGATTCTAAATAAACGTAATGACGATATTTGTTGAAAGCAATAAAATTTATGTATTACTTCTTGTAGTGAATCTTATGGTTTGTGGCATGATTGTTAGGATAGTTTAAACCATAGTTCACAGCACAAATTGTAATGTCAAATTTATTGCTTATATGGACACTAAGTTAACAAAAGCATCATTCATTTGTTAGAAGAATCGTAAGGTCTCTAAAGTTTACTCACAATGATGTTTGTGATTGAAAGATTGTACAAACTAGAGATGTGAGAAAAGTAAATTGTTACTTTATCAACATTTGCACATGATATTGTTGTGACTTTATTGCTATGAAGCAAAAACAAGGCCAGTGAAGTGTTTAAACACTTCAAGAATGAGATTGGAATAAAATTTAGCAAATGAGTTTGCTATGGGAAATTGTGAGTAGATTATACTTGTGTTGCGCTTAAGCTTGAATCTGCAAGACTGTAAAATCTTGAATTCGAGTTTCTAAGCTTTGTACGCTTAAAACACAAGTGATAAATCGAAGCCACAAATTTTGGTTAGGCGTTGTAATATCTCAAATTGGTTCAACTTTTGTAAGCAAGTACGCTTAAATCCAAAAATTTCAAGAAATAAAAATTTGAATTTGGATTTGTAAGTCTATAACGCTTAGAACTTGAAATACGAAAATTTGAACGCCAGTGCACTTCGTTACTACCCGAAGTTGTGGGGGAAGCAATCCTGTCGGCCAACTACATTCTAAACAAAATACCACACAAAAGTAAGGATGTAACTCCTTATGAGTTATGGAAAGGTCACAAGCCTTCCTGAAAGTGTGGGGGTGCTTGGCTAAGGTAGAAGTACCAAAACCAAAACAAGTGAAAATCGGGCCTAAAACAATAGATTGTGTATTTATTGGTTATGCTAACAATAGTAGTGTATATTGATTTTTAGTACATAAATCTGAAATAAGTGATGTGCATGGAGGTACAATCATGGAATAAAGAAATGTGGTATTTTTTGAAGAAGTATTTCCTTACAAAACTAACAAGAGAATGAGCCCTAAGAAATGGGTTATGAAGACGCTAATCGTAACTCTATTGAGGAAGTAGAACCACGATGTAGCAAGAGAACCAAAGTGGCTAAGACTTATGGTCCTGACTTCATGACATATACGTTGGACAATGAACCAAGATCGGTTAGTGACGCATTATCTAGCCCTGATGCTCCTATGTGGAAAGAGGCTATTAATGGCGAGATAGAATCCATAATGCAAAACCACACGTGGGAATTGGTGGACCTTCCAACTGGAAGTAAACCATTAGAATGCAAATGGATTCTTAAAAGGAAATACAAGTCCGATGGTTCAATTGATAAGTACAAGACGAGACTCGTGGCAAAGGGATATAGACAAAAAGAAGGCCTTGATTACTTTGATACATATTCACCAGTCACGAGAATTACGTCAATTAGAGTGATCATTGCTATGTGAAACAACCCGAGGGGTTTGTTGTTCCCGGATAAGAGAAAAAGGTGTGTAGACTCGTTAAGTCATTGTATGGGCTTAAGCAAGCGCCAAAACAATGGCATGAAAAATTTGACAAAACTATGTTGTCAAATGGTTTCAAAATTAATGAGTGCGACAAATGCGTATATATGAAAAACACGCCTAAAGCATATGTAATAGTATGCTTGTACGTTGATGATATGCTCATAGTGGGAACCAACTTAGAAATCATCAACAGGACAAAGAAAATGTTAATAAAACATTTTGAAATGAAAGATATGGGTGAAGCTGATGTGATACTTGGAATTAAAATGTCCAAGATATCTGAAGGACGAGTGTTGTCACAATCTCATTATGTTGAGAAAACACTTGAGAAATTTCTCGCGAATGATACGTCGTCTCTAAAAACACTCTATGACCCGAATCTACATTTGGTGAAAAATAAAAGGAGACCCTGTCATGCAGTTAGAATACTCAAGGATAATTCACAGTCTCATGTATCTCATGAACTGTACACGTCCTGATATTGCATATGCGGTTGGCAAACTAAGTAGATTCACGAGCAATCCAAACAATGACCATTGGAAGACATTGACGAGGGTACTTAAATATTTAAGATACACCCTGAACTATGGGTTGTACTATACAAGATATCATGTTGTTTTGGAAGTATACAGTGATGCAAATTGGATATCGGACACTCAAGACTCCAAGTCGACAAGTGGTTATGTGTTTACCATTGGAGGGGCTGCAGTGTCATGGAAATCTACCAAGCAAAGTTGTATCGCTAAATCCACTATGGAATCTGAATTCGTAGCTTTGGATAAAGCAGGAGAAGAAGTCGAATGACTTAGAAGTTTCTTGGAAGTAATTCCTTGTTGGGAAAAACCTGTGCCTACAATTAAATACATTGTGATAGCCAATCTGTTATAGGAAGGGCACAAAGTAGCATGTATAATGGTAAGTCTAGACATATACGTCGTATACACAATACTATTAAACAGTTAATCTCAAATGGCATTATGTCCATTGACTACGTGAAGTCAAAGAAAAATATTGCGGATCCGCTCACGAAAGGCTTGCCTAGAGGTCAAGTATATAGTTTATCGAGGAGAATGTGATTAAAACCCTATAATCAAAATCTTGTGGTGGATACCCAACCTATGTGACTGGAGATCCCAAGATCTAGGTCAAAAGGGACAACCAAACTATAAGATTGTATAAACACCTTGGAGAATTAATCTCCGACACATTCCTATGATAATGGGTGTAGCCTGCAAAAAGGGTATAAGGATAGGCAAAAGGCCTTTAAGGATTCCTAAGACATATTAGAATATGTTGGAGTATAGCGAGATACTCTTCTAGGAGATCACCTACGTAAGTGCGAAGTGTGTCCGCTTCAAAGAATGGAAAGCACTTATGAAACCAAGCGTGGTCTATGGCCGAAACGGACACAACCGTAAGAAACCAATACGAATGTTAGAATTATTATGGTGTGGGTTCAATTGTCTTGGTTTACACAAACGACTAAATAGTTCAAGACTATAAGTTCACTAGAAATCCGATTGAATACTACTACGGAAGATTCAAAGCCGCAAGCTATCTCTCCAGATGCCATAATAGTTCGTCAAAGCACTCAATTGTATACATGCATTAATTTAATTCATGTGGGGGATCGTTGGAAACGTAAGAATTTAAAATAATAGCTCGATCGATCGAGCTCTGTTTCAGATTTGTGAAATGGTATGTCCATTCACGTTTGGGTGCGATTTTTGGCCAAATATTGCCTCCAAATCGATCGAGCCTGTTTCAGATTTGTGGAATGGTATGTCCATTCACGTTTGGGGTGCGATTTTTGGCCAAATATTGCCTCCAAATGGTGTCCTTTGGACTTGATTTTTGGTTTACTATATAAACAACATAACCCCACTTGTTTTAGATATAGATTTTCAAAATCAACATCATATTTTTAGTGAAATTTGAGAGCATTTGTTGTTCATCAAATTGAGTGCTTTGAACCTTTGTGGTTTGAGGACTTGTTATTTGGAGTGCTCCTATCACAAGTCATAGTCGTATCTTGGGAGACAAATTGCCATAGCAAACCGTTAGCACCATAGAAGACAATATTATCTTAAGGACGGAGATTACAAATTTCGCCTCGACATAAAAACTTATTTTTGAAGCCATTGTTATTTTTTCATGAGAAATTTTGTACTACAAAGGAAACTTGCAAGCCTAATGCCAAGTTGTACACCGCTAGAATATATAATCTGTGTAAGGACAAAACGATAGATGATGCTCTCCAGTTCTTGTGCCATATGATTGAGAAATGCATTTTCCAGATATTAGTATTCGGTGATTCAAGGAATATGCAATTTTGACAGATGGAGAGAGGCGAAAAACTTGTTTCATGATATGCAGCACCTCGAAGTTTATCCAAATTCGGTTACTTTTACTATATTGGTCTATGCATTTTGCAAGAATGGAATGGTTAACGAGTTACGAGGCTGAGGATTTGCTGAAAATCATGAAGCAAAGAAATATTCCTGCTAATGTTGTCATGTACAATGCATTGATAGATGGATATTGTTTGTGAAGAGAAATGGATAGAGCATGAATATTTTTTGACCCCTTAGCCAATATGGGTCTTACGCCTTGTATCCTTAGCTGCAACGGTTGATCAATGAATATTTTAAGAAAGGAAAAGTGGATGAAGCTTGGGAAGTTTTCCTTGAAATTTCATGTAAAGGGTTGGAGCCCACAAACATTACCTACAATGCAGTGTGAAATGGATTATGTAGTGTAGGTAAAATTGATGATGGCTGGAAGTTTTTCTAGGAGATGGAAGTAGAAGGTCAATCCTGACATAGTAACCTATTCTATCCTCATGGATGGGTTGTGCAAGGATGGAAAACCTGATATGGCTAGATCTCTCTTGAATAACCTTCCTTCTAAAGGTTTGAAACCTAATGTTAAAACTTACACCAGCATTATCGGTCCGCATTGTCAAGGACTTGTGCAGGAGGCAAAAGATATGCTACTAGATATGGAATATCGTGGTTGTATGCCCAATAGTATAACAATCAACATTTTAGTCCAATGCTTGCTGAAAAAGTAAGAGTTTATGTTGCTATGCAGCTTTTGGAAAAAATGGTCGGGAGGAGCTTCGCACCTGATGCAACAACCTTATCCATGCTAGTTGATCAGTTCAGGAAATGTCAGGATGTTATTTTCTGGATTTGCTAAAGAATCTTGTTCCCAAAAAATGGAGGATCCTATCTTGGAAGCTGGATTCTCCTACTTCCTGATTTGAGTTCAAGATATGAACACGATTTGGTTGGTAACTTGACAGTTAGTGAAGTGCCAACTTGAAGAAGACCCGGAAGAGAAATATTCGAGTGATTTTTTCAGAACTTGCGCAAAGGCCATAAAACATAAAAGAGTGTTTCTTGTTGAGAGAAAGAAGGAACAAGAGTGAATTGTTTATTGTATTGCCTTGAGTGCCTTGTATACAAACCAGTCGATCAATATATTGGTAGGTCAATTCTTTGAGCCGAACCACCTAAAATCTTGCGTCTCTTGATCATTTTATTTCTCAACTACTGTGCTTATTGGGATAAAAAGCTAGAGTTCTACAATAAATTTACTGTATTGATCATCCTTTTTTAGTTCAGAGTGTTTAGCTGGAGTTCTACAATAAATTTATAAATTCCTCTCTTCGACGATCTATTCCGGAGGGCTGTGCATCCGAGGGAGGACTATGGCAACCCATTCTATAGATCTTCCCGAATTGATCGAAGAAGATACATTTTTGCGAGAAAAATAGCTGGCGCTCGAGAGAGGAGTATTACTCTAGCTCTTGTAATGTGTTCCTTTTGTATTTTGTTGTTGTTCTGTTCTCCAATTTTAGTAAAAAAAACATATTTCACATAAGAAAGTTAGAGTAAGACGTAATATCTAAATTAAAATATTATGAATACATTAAATAAATTTGTTTAAATGGATGTTTTGATCACATGCATATATGTTTTTTTTTATCGCTATTACAACTACAATTTTTGGAGGAGAGGAGACTCGATCCAGGGAATTTGGGTGACAAACCACCAGGCTAGCCCTAGGTTGTCACGTACATATATGAAATTGAATACTTAAATGAGGACTTGATTCATATATTAGTACATTTTATTTTAACATGGATGAATTGTGTTATTATTAAATTGTTTTTTTTTTTTTTGTGAGAACAATTGTGTTATTGAATGATGTGATACATCTACAATTTGAGCTTAAAATATCAGCCAAAATGAGATAAATAAATTATTGTTGAATGCATTTATGTGGTTTTAAAGCACCCCTTGAGTGGATGATTGGTAAGGCTTGGCTTGATCTTATAAATTGCTCGCATTTCGGACAAACGATATTAATGTTTTGGGACATATCATTTTCAAATTACACCCATTTGAAGCACGTTTTATTGAATGTGTGGGTTTTGAATTATTGCCTCTCTCTTCTTCTTATTTTTCTTTTTGAAAAAAGAGAGAGAGAGCAAAAAGAAAAACTAAAAAAACCCCATTTGTTTGGATTAAATGCAATAGTTATTTTAAGAGGTGGACATATTGATGAAACATATTTGGTGGAAGAGATTATAAAAAAATGTGATTGTATATGTATTCATATTTCAAGGAATGAGATTATTCATTTTTGGAAAATAAAAAAGAAAAGAAAACCGACAAATAGAGTTGTTCGACCCTAACTTAAGGTAATTCCCCAAGGATAGTGGCGGAGTCAGAAAAATTAGCAAGAGGTGGCAAAAAAGTTTAAAATAAAAAAATTTAGGTAACAAAAAGTTTTAAGGGGACAAAAAAGTTTTTTGAGGGAGAGGGGGGGTGGGTGCAAAATGTTATTTTTGAGGGTCAAATTGTAATTTTTAGGCTAAAAATAGTTGTATGGTAAAAAAAATTATATATGTTAATTTTTTTTTTAGACAAGGGGGTGCACTTACCCCCCTTTTCTTAACAGAAATCCGCCAATGCCTAAGGATAGATACAACGCCCCAATTTGGGATCGTTAGATTGCAGTCAAGGTAAAACCCTGACGGTAGCATCGAACAACCCCTCAATATATCCGTCATATCATACTATTTACTTGGTGATCTAACTACACCCGTTGATTTGCTACGAGGCATAGCCCAAAAGAGCTTAAGAAACATTATCCGCTTATTAATAACTAGTTAATTTGGTACCGTGCAAGTGGGCTTATAATCTGATATATATGTCCAACAAAGCGTGCGACACAAGTTCAACAGATAGTTCTAGAGAATAAAAAGATGATTCATACGCATTGAACATACATAATCGTACATATATAAAATCAAATAGGTTGGAGTAAACAGAAGTCTTCCCCAACAGTACAACATAGCAAGAGTTGGCATATGAAATCTTTGTAGGGCCCAATAGACTCTCTAAACAAAAGTCATCTACGAAAGTGCAGTAGTAGATGACATCAATCACAATAAAAGTAAATCTCAACGAACTCCAAAAAACCAATCAAAAGTTGTTCGCAAGAGTTTTCAAAAGGACGATGGTTCATTTCATAATGCAGATATGTGTTCGGTTTCTCATAGCAGTAGTGAGCATCGCATAAGAGGAATTATAGTTTATATTTTTTGTTGTAGTTGCATTGTTATTTTAGGATATTGCTCTTATATTACTTGTTATGGCCTCATGATTAATGAATCATCTTACTTTTATAATTATTTATATACTTTCTGACAAATAATGAATGTAAATGTGACGTCCCAAATTATTATCAAACAAGTAATATATAATTATCTTAATTTAATTTTTCTAATTTTTTGATATAATCTCTTTATACATGAAGGGAAAATCTGATGCCAAACATCATAACAGAGGTAATCGAGAACAATCACATATTAGCAACGGGTCATAGGTAAGCCAAAACTCAAAATGTATACAAACAAGCAAAACTGACGACCTATAATCTAACAAAAATCCATCATGCCGAATATTTTATAAAAAATTATTATTAAAGTTTGCCACAACGAAAACTTATTTCTAACTCTTTTTTTAAAAAATAAGTTCATATAAAAATTATTATTAAAGTTTGCCACGAAAAAAATCTATTTTGAACTATCTGTTTTTTTTAATTCATACTTGACAAAATCAACAAGTTTTTTTCTAAAAAAAAATAAAAGAAAACATTTTAAATTTTAAAAATTGAGATAAGATGGATGCACTGTTGGGTCAAGGGTTTTGATATAATCTCCTTATACATTAAGGGAATATTTGATGCCAAACATCAGAATAAATGTAATACCACATATGAGCAATGGGTCGTAGGTAAGCAAAAAACAATCAAAATGTACATAAACAAGCAAAATCGACGACCTATCATCTACCAGAAATTCATCATGCGAATATTTTATAAAAAATACAAAACTAAAAGAAAAAGGAAATAAAAAAAATTTAAAAAAATAAAAAAGTGACGTAAGGTTACTGTTTATTGAAACAGTAACCTTACGCCGCTTATATATATGGTATAATCAAGGAGGGATTAGTAGATCTCAAACTTGAGATCTGTTCTAACTTTGAGACATGTAATGCCACTTAAGCTAGAGGGCCATGGCACTCTGTATAAATTTTGGCTAAGATAACTTTGTCTGTATACTTTCAATTTTCATTCTTCCACTTGGAGGATATTTTTAGTTATGAACTATAAGTGGATTTTTGTTTCCTAATTACGAAGCTCTATACTTTGTACTAAAATTCGGGATAAAAATGATCCTAACATTACAAAAGTTGTAGAACTAAATTTTTTGAGACCATAGGAACTTATTCTTGTCACTATCTTATTTTTTTTGTATTCAAATGATAGAAAAATTGGCCCTTCACTTATTGAGTGATTCCCTTGTAACTCTTTGATTACAACTTTTTAAGAAGAGAACGAGGATAAGATTGATGATAAATAATATACCAATCTTTGGAAGTGATGATTACAGGTACAAACATGTTCGTCATTGCTGCTTTCTTACTGTTCACCGGTGATTGTTTAAGTAAATGACTTTGTTTGACTATAAACTTTAATTTTTGAAATTGGTCTGGCCTTTGTTTTTTGTATATGTGTAGAAAATCCTTAAGCAACATCACGAACCAAAGTTATTTTTCAAACTATCTCATGTGTCACGACTAATATTTTGCTTTTTTCAGTTACTATTTAGCTAGACTATTATTGTACTTTCTAAACTGTTTTAAACAATATTTTGTTATATTTAGTTTCATATTGTAACTGATTTTTTCCAATAGAAATTAAACTAAAACATGTACCAATACATAATAATATCTTCATTAAATTCCGAACACTAGCACACAAATGAGACACACATGCCTTTATTTTAACATAAGACAATTCTTACACCAACTCCACACAATATTTGGGAATTCATATATATATATTTATATATATTCCCAAATACTTATTTTTCGAAACAAAAGGCCAATAAACATATAGCAATACAAATAAATTGGAAGGAAATTAAAGCATGATTATGGTTCATTTCCCTTCATCTGCATGCGTCATCCACTTGTGCTACTGTGCTAGATCACTCCTTTATGCTCCAGGAAAGCAGCAATATGGCACACCCATAAGTAAACACCATAGTTTGCACTCCTCTGAAGGAAGAGAGATATGCTTCCCATCCAACAAAGTGTTGGGAAGTATCAGCTTGTTCTCACCTTTAAGTGCCCCATCAGCTGCGAGCAAGATTAACAAATAAAAACGATAATACCGAACAAACTGATTTATCCTATAACATCAATATCAAAGCTCAAGAACGACTTGTGGTCAAAAAAATCTAAATTTTTTTCAATCACCTATTAAAGGCATGTAGACATTGCTTATAGATGTATAATTTTCGAAAAAGAATTATTACCGATTATGTCATCAGAGATGGAAGATGTGCTCAAGTCTCTAGCAACTGTCACCATTGAGGTGACATGGAAGAGTATTAGTAACGATAAAATAAGATGGGCAATTCCCTTGTTTGAAATCATTTTGGGAGAAGTATTTTATAAAAGAAATAATGTTATTGCGGTAGGAAATACTTGCTAATCAAGGGTTTGTTTGATGCCCTTTTTATAGGCATGGAACTAAAGGAGGGCATGAGCAAAAAAGGTTTGTTTGATGATGCCCTTAAGGGTAGTGCCCTTGGGGGCGTCATCACCATTCATTTGGAATCTTTTTTTAAAAAAGAAAAAAAAGATTCCATATGGATGGTGGATGATGCCCTTGAGGGCAGTGCCCTTCAGGGCAGCAACAATATTTGGTATGATCGTTCGTAATTTAATAGATCGTTCGTAACTTAATAGATTTTAAAAATAGATTTTTTTAAGTTATGCATATGTATAGAAGAACTGCAATCATTTTGTTCTTGATATGTTTTGATTCAACTGAGCTTCTAGTAACTAGTTCGACCAAAACTCTAGTTAGTGACTTGGTTGGAAAAATCGGGTTTTCACACTTATATCTAGGAGAGTTAATTCTAGAGGATTGATATCAGTTCGTCAATGAGAACTACAATAATTTGTTGTATTTTAATAAGGTTTGACGTAAACCGGCCATGACAAGTATTTCTGTTATATGTTTGTTCCAAATTTTGTCATGGCAAATTTCGTTCTTGTTCTTTTAAAAGATTACATCGTGTTAAATAATTTTAAACTACACTAAACTTATTAAGTTATTCTCGTTCGCACCTTCGAACCCCTCCAAATTTTGTTTTCTTGAATTTAGATTTCCACCATTTTTTCATGTTTATGTTAGCGTATGTGTCTTGCAAACCAAATATTAGTCTATTGGGATTATGCACCCGAAGCCCATTAATGCCTCAATAACCCTATAAATATATCACAATAGTCTCTGAGAGGGACATACAAAAAGGAGACCAATCAATAGACTCATATTTCTCGTTGAAGAAACACTGACATCAAACAAGCATTGGCGTTAGGTGGATCTGATCAGGTTGTTTAGACTCGATGGATAAAAAAACATACAGATATTCGTTGTATATGGGTAATCTAGATTTCATGCACTATATTTAAGAATTGCATGTTATATATGAATAATGCGCAATCGATTGTCCCCGGGTTTAGATCGGTTAAGTTTTATATTTCCGAGGTGTTGTGTCTGACTCTGGAGACGAACCCAACAGTTTATTAGTCTTCCGGTATTGTATCCTATTATTCCAGTAGAGAATGTTTTGAATTTGCTATGAAATAAGAACTTCTTCACATTCGTTTTCGGTAATCTCATTTCGTGCACTATATTTATTGTATTTTACCCCAAAAAATTGCAGATTACCTTATTAAAATTGTAATTTGCCCCAAAATATTTCCCCTGTTTTTAATAATTTTTGTCTTCCTCACAATCTAAATTCTAAATCTGTCCCCGACTATTTGTTTATAAAAAATATACTGGTTTTTCAATATATTTGTACTTTTAAGCCTCGATGTTTTCGAAAATTCATTTTCCAATTTTTGAGCAGACCGACATTTTCGAAGACTAACGAACAACAGATAAAATGAAACATTGGTCCTTCATTTGTCAGTGTTGAGAGTGATTGAAATTCATGCATTTAAGTGGTTTATAAAGCACCACTTAACCCTATCTTTGTTGTGGTTTTGGCCAATAGGTCCCATTTTTGGATAAACGATTATGAATGTGTGAAGCCATACGAAAGACTACTTGTTTGGGACCTAAAGATTCGAAATTACTCACTCATTTGAAGCACGTTCTCTTGTTTGTGTACGGGTTTTGAATGCTTTCCACATATCCTATATTATTGTTTTATGTTCTTGTTTTTTTTAAGAAGGGAAAAAAAAGAAAGAAGAGAAGCAAGAAACAAGAAAACCCTAAAAACCTACTTATTGTTTGGTTTACTTTTACTTCGTGAAGAATATTTTAGGAAAGGATTTCGAAGATTGGAGCTTAGGCGTGTCGAGCCAGATACGGACTTAAGATCAAAATATGTTATGAGCATCGTTTATTGATATTTAATGAGTTGTTATTTCTATTGAGTCAATTAGGATGATGACAACCATTAAGTTAGTATCCGGCCATTTGGAATATTAGATGCAAATCTTTTTTAGGATTAATAAAATTATTGTCACATACATTATTTTTCTAATGAAAGTGGTTCCTATTTTTAGTTTAACTTTACTACTATTTTGTTAAAAAAATAATTTATGTGACAGTATATTTGTTAAAATATTTGTTTGGTACTATTTTTGTTAAAATAAAATATGTTCGGAACAAAATTTAGAAAAAAGGTACAGAAAAACCTAGAACCCAGGGAAGTAGGAATAACATTAATATGATCTAATTTCTTGTTTATTTATACTAGCTTTTAAAACGATCTATAACTTGATAATATGCCTTCTGCTGGAATTAATGAAAGTAGACTCGACAATGGGTCAGAACTATGGTTAGACGGTTCAGAACTACCGGTTCGACGGTTCAAAAAACATCGACTCTTAACATTAATCTTTCTTGATGGTTCCAGTTACAGTTCATTAAGCGCCAGGGATGGACACAAAAAAACATCGACCCTTAACCTTAACCTTAACCTTTTTTTTTATAACACTTCAAGGTTAAAAAAATTTTGGGGGTGCAATTTTTTTTTTTTTTAAAAAAAGGGTAAAAAAAGAAATTCAAAAAAAAAATTCTAATTTTTTTTTTGCCGGGGGGCCGGGTGCACCCCCCCGGCCCCACTAGGTCCGCTCCTGTGAACCGTCGGTTTCGATTTCGATTCTGGTTACGGTTAACCAACAATTACGGTTTGACCTTTTTGAAAAAAAAAATTAAAAATATTATTAAAATTTGAAATAAAGTGTAAAAAGTGTTTGAGTGTGTTTTAATCCATGGATTAAACATAAAATAACGTGAAATAAATTCAAGCTCAGATAATCAAAATGTGCAAGATATATTTGTTTGGTTATATATAAATTATAACACTATATTTAGATCAACAAGTCTCTTATAGCTTAGTGGTCGAAGCTAATTATTCAAGTTGGAGGTCATTAGTTCAAATCTACACCATAACATATATTATAAATTTAAAAATATTAAAATATTAAAATAAACCCTTAAACCGTCGGTTAACCGACAGTTCACAGGTTAGCAAAATTATGACTCTTAACCGGCCCTTCTATAGACGAACCGGTTACGGGTCCGACCCTTCGAACCATTGACCCGGTTAACCGGTCCGTTGATAATGAGCCGGTTCTGGGCCGATGATGACCTTTGATCGGGTCTAAATAAAAGGAAAAGGGCGGCTAACCCGACCCGGAGTTATGATTTTGAATATAAGTTGGAGGGAGTAGTTTTACTTCTCCAACTCCCATGTTTGATAACGAACACATAGGTGTCTCTCTAACAACACATTGCAAATTTTTTTTTTTTTAAACAAAAGAGTAGTATAATTTTCGTAATAGGCAAAAAGTGGAAAAACATTTTTGGACATTCATAACATCAGAGTTATTTGTTCTAAATGGTTTTTGGATCGTGGAAGCATAATATAAGTCCTCGTGATTGTATTTGACACTCCGTGCAACGCAAATAGTATTAAACCCGACTACCAAATCCGACAAATGAGTTAGTATTTATCCTCATATAATGTTTATTCAATTCCTCCACCCTCTATGCCATTACGAAAATGAAGAAACTGCACGTGTGATTTTGTTATGCCCAAATGTGTTTCCAATTTCGACAGGTATTTATTATTGGTTCAATATCTCTACAGCTACTTATTCGATGCCAATAGTGTCTTCAAAACTGGACCGAACATAAAATCGGTATCCTTAATGGTTACAGATTCCATCGGTTCGACCGGTTGAACCACTGGCTCAACCGGTGATGACGTTAGCATTATATAATATCTATTTTAATTTTTGTAAAATATATATATAATGTATTTGATATAGTTTCAAGTTGTTCACAATAAAAAAATATCATTACACCAACATTACATGTCAAACTTCAAAATCAGATCAAATCAAATGTCAAACATAAAAGAAAAACAATAAAACATCTCAAAAACCACAAGTAATACCAAAAAAAAAAAAAAAATTGCTCCAAAATCATAAGAATTTTTTTAAAAATTATGAAATGATTCACATATTTTATAATTTACGAGAAAATAAAAATATTTTTATATAATATACAATTCACCTCTACGAAATTATATGGTTTTTTTGATACATACATAAAATATTATTTCGTAATTATTCAATAACAATAAAATATATATAATATATTTTTGTTCTAAAAATTTGATTTAATTTAACAAAGATAAAAACAATTAAAATATTTAAAAAAGAAAGAAAAATAAAAAACAAGTTTGTTCAACCGACGGGCCAGTTCAACCGGTTCCCATCGATTTTTAGCATAGTGATTTTATAAGGTCAACAGGATCGGATTGCGCACCGGTTAGTCGGTTACCGGTTAAACTGGTTGAACCGGCCGGTCCGGTCCGGTTTCAAAACACTGCTCTACATCACTTGCATCAACATAGCGACTTTCTTTTTTCTAAACATAAGGACTATGACTTTTGGATTGCAATCTGGCAATGAATAGCCTGATCTATTTGGAATGCGAGAACAGACTCATATTCAAAAACGAAGAGTTCAACCCATCGAAGATCGTTGAGTTGATCAAGGTTAGACTTTAATGTTGGGTTAAGTAAAAAAAAAAACCAGTATGATTTCTGTTTTTCAACTATAGATCTTTAAACTATGCGATGAATCAAAAATAATATTGACTAATGTTATTTTCAAACTATTGCTTATATTCTATTTCTATTTAGCTCAACCATTCTTTACACAGTAATATCTTCATTAAACTCCGAACACTCACGAGTGCACAAATGAGACATGCATGCTTTGTCAAGGCATTACAGAAACCAAACATTTCTTACACCAACACAACATAATATTGGGTATGTTCCCAAATACTTATTTTTTGAAACACAAGGCAAATTGAAAACATATCTCAGGAAATTAAAGCATGGGTTATGGTTCAATTCCCTTCGTCTGCATTCATCATTCAATTGTGCTACTGTGCTGGACCACTCCTTTATTCCCACTCGCAGCAATAGATTAGTCCAACACCAATAGGATATGCACACCATTTTTTACACTCCTGGGATGGAAGATAAATATGCTTCCCATACAACAAAGTATTCGGTAATATCTTTATGTTCTCACCTTCAAGTGCCCCATCAGCTGCGAGCAAGATGAACAAATTATTATAAGAATAATAACAACAATAATAATAATATCAGTTTGCGTAGATGTATGATTTTTGAAAAGAAATATTTTGTTTTCTTAGAATAACTGTTTTGATCGATGTACAATCAGAAATGATATAGAAAGAAGGGGGAATATATCATTTCTTAAAGTTATAGCTGGTGGTAATATCATAACTCCTAACCGTACAACAGTCCAAACGTCACGTTTTGTATCCTTTACACTCTCCCTACACCTACAAAAATACAAATTTCCTATGTCGTCGGTGGCTAAGAAGTACAAATTGAATCAAATTTTATAGAGAATTCAGTTTTTTTAAAGTGTAGGCACCATAAATATTTTGAAAGAACATTGATGATCTATGTATGTATTAACTTTTACACCTAATGTTTGGAATTTTTATTTAATTTACTTAAAACATGTGAAATATTTCCCTATATCACAGGTGCCTTTGAAAAGTAACTTTGATAATGTTTTCATATTATAATTCTATTCTAATCACCGGAATTCCATGAGCAATGTGTGTGGGATATATAACACTAACATCGACTCAAAACATGTGAAATATTTCCCTATATCGTCGGTGGCTTTGAAAAATAACTTTGATGTTTTACTTTGTTACCATCAAATTTTAACCATATGATTACGGAGGTCTTATTATTTCAAATCTCTAACTCGTAAAACATTGTTACATGCGTATAAAAGGAAATATATTATGTCCTCTTCGATTCACGTGGCAAGCACATCTACGGAAGCAAATTTTTTTAAGTAACTGTGAAACAAATTTGAATTTATGAGATTTTAAAGAAATCCAAAACAAGATAAATTAATTGTTTTGTGCTCTAAGTTTCTTTTTTTTTGAAGTTTTAAGACAATTTATTATGTTGATTTTTTTACTTCTAAGGATATTGTTGTAGCTTAGATTTTTCTGTATTTTTCGGCTAACTGGGAATAAATACCCAAAACGAATATTCATTTACTGTTCAGTCCCCATCAGTTTAATTCAAATTCTGCACTCCTTAATTGCATATTTTCCTTTGTTTTCAATACAAAATGATCAAAAAACCTTATTCTTTATCACAAATCACATTTTCTTTCATTTGTCTCTTTCATCATCATATTATTTGATATTTTCTCTTTCATTCATCCATCATTTTTTATTTTTTATTTTTTATTTCCTCCATTAGTATAATTTCTTCATGTTTCTTTCACATACCATTTTAATGTGATTTATTTTTAAAACTTTTCTTGGAAATTGTTCTCTATAAAAGTACGTATATAATAGAGCTATTATAAATTTACAGTGAATTGTGTTAAATCTGTTTATTATTTTAAACTATGAAAATATCTTGTGAAATAATTAAATTTAACCATGAATTCACTCCAAAAAGGTTTTAATATATACATATTTTATGTGTTTATAAATAAAATTATTTTCATAAAATCATTTAATTTGAAATTAAAGAAAAATATAATTATTTGTCAATAACAAAAAGACGTCTACTAATGATGAAAAAATGGAAAAAACAAACTCAACACAATGATCGGATTTTACAAAAAATTTAGATGACAACAAGTGTAGTAATACCAACAAATTATGTTATTTAGTACCACGTTGTATACAAATATATGACATGTTATATACAAATCTATTCGTAAACATATCAAATCTATTTCCAAATCTCTAATAAAATTAATATATCATTATTTGATTTTTAATTAGATTATATGGTACCATAAACTAGTATATATAATATCACAAATTAGTATATATAGTACCACAAATCAACTTATATAGTACCACAAATTTTGTTATCTAGTACCACAACTAGTATATATAGTACCACGAATTTTACATTCCGAGATTGATCGTAAATTTGGTTGTTTATAGATGAAAATGATAAATAGATGTCAAATGATGATTACAAGATGGCAAAGAACTCAAAGAATCAACGAACGAGGAAAGAAGTTGGAAAAACATTTGTAAGTTTTGGTGATAACAAACATATACTGCTTGAAGCATCTACTGCATCGAAGAAGCCTACTGATGAAAAGAACGGGTGATTGACTCTACAAAGATCTAACGGATGCAAAGAGTAGAAGATATCATCTACCGGATGCAAAGAGTGAAAGATATCATCTACCGGATACAAAGAGTAGAAGATATCATCTACCGGGAGTTATCATCTACCGGATGCAGAGGATGAACGTCTACTGGTACAAGAGTGTCTCAGTCCAATGTACAAATCCGTAGGAGACACCAGCCGACGAAATTTGCATCCATTATTCAGAGTATTATCAGACCTAGTTCAATATTCTTGAGCCGCCTTTCATCTCCGAAGAACAAGGCAAGAGAAATCCTTTGAAGTGCAAGGAAGGAAGCGAGAGAAGAAAGATCGTTCAACGCACGGATTAGCTCATACGTTTATCGTTTTCTAAACTCCAATTACTTTGATTTTCAGATTTTATTTGTGTTTTTGAGGTTGAGAGACGATTAGACATCTTTATTAATTTGATTTGAATTTAATTTGGTTTATTTTATCAAGTTTAAGGAATATTGTGTTTGAATCATTGATTTTGTAGTGCTTTAGTGAATTAATCCTTTTGTTCATGAATTATAACCTTAATGTTATCAAAGTCTAGCTACCTTTGATTGATTTGGTGAATTATAATTGAGATCGAGAGATGAAATTATAATACGCTACAATAATTCATGTTGTATGTTTAAGATTTAGATCGAGCGATTAAATCACATACGTGGTCACTTTGAATTGCAAGATTCAAAGTTAACGATTTTCATAGAGATTTATTCGGTATTAAATTGGTTTAAGTGAACGAGAGTTACTTGTGTCAATATTACTAGTTTCAATATAGCTCGAGAGAGTGTATGATTATATTCGGAAATCCATCACCTTGAGAATGATTGATAAGTAATTGTTTTTAACAAACAAATCATTGACGATAGCACAAATGAACGAACATCTTGATAGATTATTGAGCGGAATTCATTCGCATCTTCAAAGGAGTTGTTATATTTTTGAGTTTTATTAAGTCTTTAGTTTAATTAGTTAATTAATCATCTTTTTGTAGGCTAAATATAATTTTGCTAATTTTATTTGGTACTTATACGTTAGTCCCTGTGGGTTCGACATCCTTTCTTTTAATCACTGTACTAAACTTGACACCGTGCACTTGC